>PVJH01011364.1:0-69150 GCA_004026705.1 Nesogale talazaci
TGATAATCAACTTTGCAGACACTTATTTGGTTGCAGGGTTTTTTGAAGCCATGGACCCTGCCATTGCTGACCAGGATCTGAACTGTGGAGTCTGAACCAAGGAAGTTTCTGTACAAGGGTCTATACACTATCTAAATCTCTCCAGTTTTCTCTCCACATGTCTTCAGCATAGAAGGTCAGGATGGGACTGCAAATTATATTTTCAAAACTCCTTCAGAGGGGATATAAAGGCTTTATATGCTGTTAAGTTTTCCATGGACCAGTATGCTGAAGATAAAACCCATCTTTTTCTCCATTTTTTGTTTCACCAAGTGCTGGGTTTTATGGGGACAAAGGGTAACTAACAGAGGTCTCCAAGAAGCAAGGATGGGAAGATGGTATGTTTTATTGACCCGTTGAGGTCAAAGGAAGGGAATGCTGGCTTCCCTATGCCAGAGTAAAGAAGATACCAGTTAAGACACCCACAGACCCATTCAACCTCTCAGTCTGGACTCCTGAGAGTGCACATCAGATGTTGATCCTTTAATGTTGTTCAAGAAAGCAGTGTGAGGATGTCTGATAATTAAATTTATGAGTAAATGTAAAAGGTTATAGTTTATAATAGAATCCCTAGACCCATGTCTGCGTCTCTAGCTTTTTTGACTTCATGTGTCTGTCAGTTTATTGTACTGTCCTGACTTCTGTGCTTCTGGAAGCTGTCACTGACTTTTCCAAAGGCAGCAGGGTCACTCAAAGTAAACATGAGTCAGCAGAACTTCCAGAATAAAAAGAGGCAAAAAAGAAAGAATCACTGGCCCACTTTGGAGGAAGGAACCATAGCAAACCATACCCATAGCATGGAAACATTGTGAGCTAATAAAGGGCTAGCGAGTGGACATAAGCCATATTCAGAGATCGTGCCCGGGTATGGGCTCTGTGGGTCAGAAAGTAGTCAAAATATGACTGGGGATGATCTCTTTTCTAAAAGAAGAGTCAATCGGGGTGACATGAAAGGGGTTGTAAAGACTATGGGAGTAAAATATTTGGGACTTTCCTTCCCAGATGTGGCACCATTCAAGGCTAGAATAGCAGTGGCAAAAATAGATCATATTAAGAACTCAGAATGTATAAATCTAGGAAAATGGTGAGCCATCAAAAATAAATGAAACACAAAAATATGGATATCCCAGTGTTAGTGAGTTGAAATTGAGTTCTTTTGGCCATTTGCAATAAAACATTAATTTTCTTTATTATGTCAAATATGTCACAATCAAGATCAATAGCATTGCACTTATTGTCAAAAAGAATATTTCAAGATTATCTTGAAGTACTATGCTGTCTGTGATGGGATTACATATATCCACTTTCAAGGAAATATAAGCAATGCAGCTATTATTCAAATTTATGCACAAACCACTAACCCAGATATGCAGAACTTAAAGAATTCTACCAAGTTTTCTGCAAGAAAGATGAAAACAAGACTGGAATACAAACGTTGAAAACAAAGAGAAAGCAACAGTAATTGGAAAATATGGTCTTGGTTGCAGAAATGAAGCTGGAGTTCACCTAATAGAACTTTGTAAGACCAATGATTTCTTCATAACAAATGCCACTTTTCAACAACATAATCAGCAACTATACACATGGATTTCTCTAGGTGGAATATGCAAAAGCCAAATTGACTACATCTGGGTGAGGAGACGATGGAGAAACTAAATATCAGCAACTGAAAACAGGCCGGGGATGACTACGGAACACACCCTAAATTACTCATATATAAGTAAGTGTTGAAGTAGAGAAAAATAAAAAAACATGTTCATGAGAGAAAAAATACAACTTTGAGTCTACCCAGCCTGAATTTTGAGAGCACTATAAGAACACTATGCTGCACCAAACAGTAAATAATGACTGAAGACCTACTGAACTATGCAAGGACAGTGAGAGCATCATTCATGGAAAAAAAGGGGTGTTAAAGAAGCAAGGCACAAAGAAAATATCAAAGTGACTGTCACGTGGGGCCTTGACATTTTCTCATCATCATAGACACATGCATAGAGGTGAGTGGAAAAAATGATGAAGCCAAAGTTTGGTTGGAAAATTCCAAACAGAAGCTTGAGAAGACAGAGTAAAATATTGTATTAAAATGTGTACAGCCCTAGAGTTAGAAACCACAAAGGAAGAGCGGACCCTGCATATCTTAAAATGAAAGAACTCAAGAAAAAAATGCAAACCTTGAGTTACAATGGAAAGATTCTAGGGACAGCATATTGGATAATGCAGGGAGAATCAAACAAGATGGAAAGAACACAAAGAATCACTTTACCATCCAAATCAGATCTACGAAAAGCAGCTACAGCAGGGTGATCTTCAACCCTCAAATTCCAAAAGAATGTGATGGTATCATTGGAGGAAAGAGAGCTCCTTTTACTTATAGGACAGAGAAGAACTGATCTTAGATTATCAAGGCTGTGCAGAAGAAGCAGCATCTTTCACCATAAGAACAGCTCAGAGCTGGTGCTGCTGACATTATGGGTAACAGTCCTATCCATAATCCTCTCTGCCACCAGGCTCTTTTGTTCACAGGGGGTTATGCTTGGAGTTGTTAACCACAAGGTTAGGATGTTTTGCTAATTACTTCCTTGTGATGTCATCCTATTTATAAAAACATAAAATTCTCTTTCTGCCTGTTTTGGAATCTGTTTATTGATTCAGGTGCTCAAGGCAAAGACCACAGTTAGCTGTAACAATACCAAAGGGCATTATCCGGCATGGCGGTAGTCCCAAAGCAGGGGGCAGATATATGTCCGTGCTACATCTTTATTTACACAATCTGACAACAACCTCTCTGACACGGCAGTCTACATCTCTACAGCATTCAGCGATCCATTGTGCTGGCCACACAGAACTCACAAACGATATTCACAATTATTGTTGTTGTTGCTGTTAGGTACCTTTGAGGACACATATACATCCCACTCATACAAACAGAAGGAAGCAATCACTGGCCCTACCCTTCCCCCTATTTCTTGTCTGAATACTTTGTTGCAAAATAGACAAGAAGTAAGTGATGGTTAGGGGGGATCCTGAAGCTTTTGACCTCCATTGTAGTCATTTTTTTCATAGTCATAATTTATGATGATATGCTCTATTTTGTGAGAAGGTATAGCAGAGCTATGCCCAATTGTGAAATAAGACTGAGAGGAAAAGGTTGTTGAACATAACAAACTATAGAGACAATCCCAAATAACAAATCCAAAATATTTGCATATTAAACAAGTGTGAAAACATGGAATAACAATTCAACTGGTTGGTTTTCATGTGTATACACAATTGAAATGAGAACTATGCATGTATATTTCCTACTACTTTGTCATATAACAATATCCCAGAATTCTCTGTCAACATTGAGAAATTGAGATTATTAACCAAGATTCATCTTCTCTTACCTTGATGAAAAGGTGACCTGAATTTTAAAAATTAAAATAAATTTCAATATCTACCAGAATTGAGGCTACAATTTACAGTGTGAATGCATTTGTGAAGTGCATATTGAATAAACTCAATTACTTGATAAGTAAAATTTATATGTGATTTATAGAATCTGGATTAGTAACAAATCTTGAGATAATAAACTTACCTCCATCGTAAGTTGAAAACTATTTGCATCTAATTTATGAAACATAAAGCATATATGTGTGCTCTATCACATCACAGAGCATTTTCAAGAGCACGCAGAGGGTAAGGTGACGTTTCCTATTGTTACTTTGAGTTAAAGTTCACTGCATGCAGTGCCAGAGGTGTTACAAAATACTCCATTCTGCAAACACCATTTATCTCACCAGATGTCCTATTTTTATAAAAAATCAATTTTTCATAATTTTAGGAATGATTAACTAGTAAGCCCAACATGGTATAAACACATGCAAAGAAGATAGGCTCAGAAATATTTGTCTTAATAATTTGGAGCTCTGTCCCTTATGAGTGAAACAAATGCATTGCTTTGTTTCAAATAACAGATAAATCAAATGATGAAATATCAAACAATTCTTTTAAAAATTCTATGGCTAGTGTCCTTCTACATCTTTTATCTTCTGTGATATATGTTCCTAACACATGCATCCCTAGGTCTTTATCATTGCAAAAGTGTCAACTACAATAACTTGGCAAAAATTTCCTACTAAGATGGCTTTTCAAAAATAACTATTGATGAGAAGACAATGCCAGAAATATTAAGCAGATAGTTTCTATACTCACCTCTAGGATTCATTCAAATTTTCCAATACTGAAAAAAACAAACCCCAAAGACCTCATTCTACTGTCACCCAGTGAATATATTTCTAACTTGGCTATCTGATAGCTTAGTTATGAACAATAGGACATTAGCTGAACTTGCTATGAAGAAATCAGGGACATGTTATTAAGCTATGTCAGATACATATTTCCCTTTTTTGATACATATTTCTTATTGAAAGATGTCTATTTTAAAACAGACATGTGGACAAGTCTCTCTCTCTCTCTCTCATTCTCACTTCTATCACTCAATGCAGACTCAGTAAATCTACAGGAAATGGTAGCACTGGTCACGTGGATTTCTAAGACTTAACACTTTATGGGAATAAAAAGCTGTATCTTTCTTCTCAGGAGCAGCTGGTACTTTCTACCTGTGGGCAGGACCAGTGCTTGTTCAAACATATTTTTTTTAAATTCATTTTATTGGGGACTCATACAGCACTCATCATAATGTATACATACATACATACATACATACATACATACATTGTGTCAGTAGTTACATCTTTTCTGGGATGGGGTGGGGTTCTTTAACATATTTTAAAGGAGAGGCATGATTTGAAATTCATCATGGAACTGAAATGAATCACTGACATCATTAAAACCAAGACTAATTACTATTTTGCTTTTAAATATTGTGCTTACAAGTTTGTAACTTTATAATTTAAAAGAAGGGTACTGGGCTGAGCCCTGGTGGCATAGTAGTTGTATCAGTCTGGGCAGACTAGAGGAACTAATTTCATAGGCACACATATGGATATAAAGGAAAGGTTTATATACAAGAGGAACAGGACATTGAGAAAATATCCCAGCCCAGTCCAGTTCAAAGTCATAAGTGCAATATTAACTCATATGCCCAAAATCAGTCTATAAAGTCTCTTCTGACTCACGAAGTCACAGGACAGTGGGTGCAGAATTCCGGCACTGACAGGGGTCTCCACATGGCTACTCGCTTCCAGGACGCAGGGTCCATCAACAGCATCCAGTGGTGGCAGAAGCAACTCATCGATGGCAGAGGTCTCCATGTGGCTGCCCCAGCTTCAGAGGTCTGGCTCCATCAGGGCAAAGCCGTGTGGTCGGTCCGCCGGCTCCTCCAGCTTCTCAGAGGCTGCCAGCTTGTCTTGTCCATGATTCATCATCTCTGAGACTAACTTCCAACAACTGGGGAAGATAGCTTCTCATCTTCATGAGGGAAATATCACGAGATTTCCCAGAATCCTCAGAAGAAAGCCATGCCCACATAGAGGCCTCATTGGCTACTCAATGGCTATCTCCAGATTAACAGGCTTGACTCCACCCCTACATTTCAATCATAAAATTAACATAAGCACATGACTGCCACGGAAGTTGTATGCAGGACTGTGGCTCACAAATTTGATGGTTCAATTCCAACAGCAGCTTTCCAGGAGCAAGGCTGGCCTTCCTACTCCATCAGGGCAGTGATACCACACACAAAAAAGAAGGGTAGTGATAAAATTTCAGAAATAATTTTCTGAGCTACTGAGTCCATCTGTTCATACCATGTGAGGAATGCTTAAAGATTCACAAACATAAGTTTATCCATTCCATTCAATGATCATATTTCTTCATTCACAAATTTTGCTACCTAGTGATTCAGATTTCAATTTTAATTTTATGAAAATGATCTTTTGCTAAAGGGATACCCATCTTCTCTACCTGAATAGATTTTTTTTTTATCTACCTATGGTATTCAAATCATTACATTGACGTCTCTTGCTATTGAACTCTTGGTCTCATGACTGACAAATTAAAGCTTCATTTTTCCCATCTCTGGTTTTGGAGATTGCTATTTAGGGTTGGATAACTGATACCTTAAATCAAGTCATGCATTTTTATAAGTCTTTATAAAGGGTGCAGCTAATGAACATGATACAGTGCTGATTTTTGTGTTTAATATTCAACATAATTATTAACACTTATACATTTCATTCTTAAAATGATCCTTGTTAAATTAGAACTACATTGCTAACCTCCAGAAAGAAAGTGTTCACACAGAAAGGGTTCACATCTATCTTTAGAGGTTGACACTTGGCCAAACCATGAAAGTGTGCTGTTGGGATTGCGTCGCTCTACTAACCAGCTTGTCCAGATTGTCAAGTAAAATGTATGCTATAGGTCTAGCATCACCATGGTGGTTCCAGCTTTCACTTAGCCAGGCTGGTCATGTTACCGGGATCTGCCTCTTGAGAAGCTTTTGACCCTGTCGGGAAGCTTTTGACCCTGAAGCTTGACTGGGCATTCTAGGAAGGGGCATCTAGCTCAAGGTTCCCTTCTAAAGAGATAATACCTCCATAAAGTACATCTGACGTGCCCTTGGGGATGAAGGACTCATCAACACAAGTCGGATATTTTTGGAGTTTTTAAAATGCACTTTTTTCTTCTTGTTTTTACTCTAAAGTTTTCACATATAAAAGATTTTTTTTTTAAAAAAAAGATAACTTACCACTGAGTCTAATGAGTCAAAATATCCCACTTGAAGCTATTGTGATGTTCTAGAACACTGTCTTAATGATTTATCTTCATCATAGATATTAAGGTTACTGTATCATAGTCATATCTTCCTTTAATCACACATAATAAAATTTTTGTAAATTGATCTAAAATGATCAATTTTGTAAAATGATCTAAAGTATAAGTGATGCTACCAGTGACTTTTCTGTTTTAACTTCTCTTTCCATTAATTAAACTAATCTAAAATAGGTTTGACCTATAATTTATTAAGTAAGATTTAGTTCAACTTCCATATGAACTGCTGCACACTATCCCAGTCTTTTAGGAATGCCTGTGAGGGTCTCAGTTATTCAGCTCCAATGATGAAAGGGTTTCCTCTTTAGGTAGAATAAATGAACTGAAAGATAAGGGACTTTGTCCACATTCTTTCCAAGACTCATCTGAGATTCTAGCACTCGTACTCAACTATTTACTCAATGTTTCCATAAGGGGATATTAAGGATGTATCAAATTCAAACAATTGATGTTAGACCAAGATATAAACTGAGGACATCTTTCATTATCTGTCTCTTCTGAGTTGGTTAAAAATATAAGAATGGAAATTATACTGTTTCACATAAATTTGCTGTAATAAAGAGAATAGGATAAGAAAAATAGTGACTTAGTACTAGTTTTTCAGAGGAAATTGAGAAGCAAATTGAGGAAAGAGAGGCTAGATATAAACTGATAAATTTCTTCACAAAAGTTAGCACCCCTTCACTTTCCATGAATATATTCTTATGGCTTGTATCAGGTAGTTGCGTAAAAAAAAAATCTTCTCTGTAGAAACAGAAAAGTAGGGGCTGAGCACCGGTGGTGTAAGTGGTTGAGTGCGGGACTGTGGCCCATGGGTTTGGTGGTTCAAATCCAGCGGTGGATCTCAGGAGCAGCACTGGGTAGCTCCCACGACCAGCAGAGGGTAGAGATGCCCCCCCCCCAAAAAAAAAAAAAAAACAGAAAACAAAAAAAAAACAGAAAAAGAAAAGTAACAGGCATAGAGGAACATCTGTGACAGTCCTTAATCTGGTGTCAATTTGAGAATTAAGAGTGTCAGGTGGAGTCTAGACTGTCAATCTGGGCTACACCCAGAGAGATTTCTTTGTGAGTGTGACATTCTCCTGCGAATTCTGGGTAATGTATTTCCTCTGTGGAGGCAGAGATACTTTCTCTCTTGGTTCACTCCCTTGGAGATTTCCTACTGACAAGACTTGAGGCTGGTTCCCTGGGAGGTATCCCTGAGGAGAAACCACATGGACCGAATGCATCCTTGGGTGCTGGAGCAGACGTGTGGAGACCCATGCCTGCGCTGAGATTCTTACACCAACACTGGATCGAAGGACATTTTTACCTACTGAACTATGATCTTCCTGCATTCGGCATCATTGCATGTGTTTTGTGAATCTGAAGAGGACTTTGTGGATTGCTGTTGGACATATGGACTAATACTGGACTTATGGATTTGATCTGGACTGGGTTGGAATGTTTTTTCAATATTCATTTTCTCTTGTATATAAACCTAATTCTTATTCAGATATGCATGTTTATGAATTTGTTTCTCTAGTCTAGCAAAACTAACACAACATCTAAGTGTAGAGTAGCAACCAGGGGCAGAGAATATGAATACCTGTTGATGTTTATATAGCCCTTTGGTTATCTATCACTGTTATTCATTGTCAAGTGCCAAACATCAATTGACCTGGTATCCAAACTAAAAAGAAAGGAGACAGGGAGCGTAAGCTGAGGCCACTGCAGAGTCAGAGAAGTTCCTGTGGAGAAGCTCACTCAGTTAATCAGGATTCATCTGAGGTGTTTAATAGTTGTGCACAGAACTTCTTTGACTCATCTTCACATGTAGGAAAAAAAATAGATGGGAAAGTTTTTATTTGGTTGGTATTTTTCACTCACTAATCCAAACTAGAAAATAAAACCAGCCCCCAAAGTAGGATTTCCCAAATATTGGAATCTTGGGGAATCAAAAACATCACATATTGTCATCATAAATTGTTTCCATAATGATAGGTCACACCAAATAACAGAGACACAAGAACACTCTAAATAATACATTATTGTTCCATTGCTGCCATTTTTTGTGGAGGGGGGGCATCACTGTCCTCTGGTGGGAGTGGGAGGCCCAGGCATGCTCCTTGAGAGCTGCTGTTGGATTTGAACTGCCAAGCCAGTGGGCTGCAGTCTCACACTCAACCACTACACCATCAGGGCTCAATAATACTGCATTATTCTTAAGACCAATGGAATATACATTGCAATTTTCTGCCCGTTTTAAATCGCTAATGATAAAGGGAACTGTGAATCCAAGAACATCTTATAGATTCTGTGGAAGATAGATATGAAGTTGAGCTCAGAATCAAGGTTTCTCTATCTGCATGAATTTGGCAGATAATTGAGCTTTAAATATGTTGCTATCTTTATTGTTGCTTCAATATAAAAAACAAAGTGAAAAATATGTGCTACATACAATTATTTGATTTTCAAGGACAAAAACGTGAGAAAAATAATTCATATTAAATATTTAGCACATAGTTTTGCCACTCCAATTATGATATGTGCATTCTAGAAAATGATATTTAAAGACCATAATTCTGATGAAAATTGTTAGCTTTACAGCATCTAACACAGTTTATGTATATAAAATGTTCACTTTTAATTAGACATTAATTTAAAAATCTTTTAAATGTTTACAACACTGCACTGATCTATAGTTTATAGAGAATAGGATATGTTACATCTTTAAATGAGTTGGTTAATCAATACTAGTAAATGATAAAAGTGCAGACTATACTATATGCATTTCTATTCATATTTAGGCTCTATTTTCCTAAAAGTAAAAATTTCACCCTTATATTTATTACTAAGTAAATCATATTAGTAAATGGCAAAGATGTTCTGGAGAAATATGAGTCTAGCAAGTTACTTAACAGCAAAAGTCAGTTTATAGGTGTTATGGGACTACTACCAGACTAAATATATAACATGTATCACCTCCCCTAATTTTGGGGAATGTAACTGTGACTGTTACACTGAATATTTCATTAATAAAAATATATTTAAATGAATAGTAACATTGCTAAAGAGCTAAACATTGCTTACTTATGCTTAGTAAGTCAAACATCAAGTTTCCATATTGGTAAAAACCACAGAATATATTTTAGAAATAAAAATATCAATTAATATATTTGTGTTCTAAGAAAATATATGGTATGTATTTGTTTACTATATTCAGAATTGTTGCATGCTTAGGGGGAAAGTTGCAAACTTAAAGAAGTTCAGTACTCCTAAGGATTTATATAATTTTATTATTCCATTCACTTGGAGATTTGTATCCACTTGCCTCTTCATTTTGTCATTTTAGAAGATTTATATTTTATTAAAAACTTGTGTGCACAGCTATTTTAAATATGAAAATAATTTAAAATATCACATCATAGTCCTAGACATATTTATCTAAAAGTGTAAATTGTGATGCAGTTGCTTCTTGCCATATCATTTTAGTCTATAAGTGTTTCCACTTCTCTAACCAGTCTCTGCAGAATTTTGCAGTATTTGATTTACCTCATACCATGTCAAAATATGCAGATGACACAACCTTGCTTATTGAAAATGTGGACCTGAAGTCCTTGCTGATTAAGGTCAAGGACTGCTGCTTTCCATGTGGATCACAAGGCAATGTGAAGAAGACCACACTCCTCACAACACCACCAGGAGGTTACCCCAGAATTGGTGGAGAAAAGGCTCACCTGATTGAGGTTCACAGTCAGCCCTCCTGGAGGCAGGGGAACAGATCAAATGACACCGGGCAGCGGGCAATCTGCCGCCCAAGACATCTTCGTGATTTTCTTTCATATTCAAAATGATTTTATTTCCTTACATGCATATTTTTAAAATTGTAGCTTCATTGGCTCATGCTATAAGTTAAATGAGTATGACAGAGAATTTGTTTCTTAATTTGCTACACTAAGGCAATTTAAAATTAAGAAAACCTTTACACTTAACAAAATTACACTGCAGATAGTGTCACATTGCTATATTAAACTTACTGGTAAACAGAGTTTATTTTTTAAGTGACTATGCATAACACAATTATGTTTCAGAATATCTGTATATGTAAGACAGAGACACTTGAAGCAGGTGCCAGAAACCGCAATCAACTACTCCACAGGAAAGTGCACACATCTATGTAGAATGGCATTATCATATTATTTTAAAATATCTTAATTAATTTTTCACTGTAACTAATGTGCAACTTGCAAGGATAACTTCAGTGTTGAATTGTGGTGAAGGACACTAGCCATTTATTTTTTTTACTGCCTGATTTCCATCCCCTGGGCACATCCACTGTTAACATTTTATCATAGATCAAATGGATTTTACTTCAATTATATTACTGATAAACTAGTTAAAACCTAACTCTACAATTGATCACATGGTAACAAATATAAACAAAGAAAAGTAAATAAAGTATCACAAAAATGGGAAAACAGCTGGAATAATTAAAGTCATCAAAGTTCAGTGTTAAAAAGTTATGCTGGAATATCTAAATACTTGTAGGAATAACACCATGGTGTGGTTGTATGTCGTTTCCATCTCTGTGTGAGGATTAATTAACACCAAGTTAATTTTTGCTTTTATTTTGACAAGTTTAAGTGATGCATTTTGTATTGTGTAGTAAATGAGGTTAGAAGCCACATTTTCAACATTCTGTTCTAAACCAACAGGAAAACAAATCACATATTATTATTAACCATAAACCTGTTATTATATAGTCCATTCTCACGCAGAGTAATTCTTATGGGACAGAGTGGAGCTGCCTTCCAAGTTCCAATACAGTAAAAGTATAGACACAAATGATCACATGTTAAATTCCTTAAAGGCTGATAGGCTCAAAGAGTGACCTTTGGTGCAATGTCTTAGTAAGGCAATTGAAAAATATTTAAAGAAAATGTTGGGAAATAGAAGAAGGGAAAAGGTTGATCCACCATGCAAACAGTAATTGAATGTTTTTCGTTTTTTATTACAAATAGGAGGATAAGATGAAATAGTATTATTCAAATAGACCAGAGAAGCCAAACTTAGATTTTAAAAAATGGGTATAAAGCAAGTCCTTGTTAACACTTTTGGAGTCAGTCTCAGCTCTTAGTGGCCTCATGTACAACGAGGTGCTGCCTTTCCTGGCCCTGCACCTCCTCACAGTTGTTTCTACACTTAAGCCGTGGGTACAAAGGCTGTAATATGTACTACAAGCTGCAGAGGGTCTTCTGACTTCTTATTGGACCCTTGACTTTCTCAAGCATTATATCTACCTTCTGGGACTCATCTCCTCTGAGGCAAAGTCTTCCCATTCTGAGTTTAAGGAATATCCAGCCTCTACTTCTTCCATGACATGCTTGTATGTTTTCCTAGTTGTATATGGTATATTCAAGATTGTTTGACAACACCATAAGTTAAAGGTTAAGATGGTCCTTGTCCATTGTCTGGTTTCCATAAATATAGGGACGCACTGGACCTTAGGTCAAAGATAGCTTATTCCTCAAAATGTCATCTTTATTCTTTAATACATTTACCACAGGAGGTAAGAAGACTGGAAAATTAATAATGGTAGATCGGAAATGAATCAAATAACAAGGATAGGGAATTACTGAAAGAAGGAAGGAAATGTGAGGGGTTGGGGGAGACTTAAATTTGTCCATAGGTGAAGCCTGTACGCTAAATATGGTTTGAAAGGCCTATCGTAAAGTTAGTGATCTTTCTGAGAATGAGCTATTTATTGAAGTCTTGGGTCAGCCAACAGGCAAAGTTTTCAGGCAAGGCAATGCTTTCAAGGTTCATCAGAGTCTGTTTATTCCTCCTTCCTCACAGCATGTTAATTCAAGCAGTGAAATACAGATTTATAGTAAATGTCATTCCCATTGAATATATATCAGCATTGTCATTGTCATTGCATGTGTCCCAATTCAGAGAATCTATGTATAATCGAATGAAGCACTACCCAATCCTTTTCAATCCTCACACTTTCTGTTATGATTTAACTCACTGTTCTGGCCGCTATGTGAATCCATCTCAGCAAGCATCTTCAGACGCTTTCTAGTGTCTGCTTACTTAGAAGTGGACAGCTTATTTCTTCTTCATTGTCTCTGTCCTTCGTTTGAGGCTCTGCTGAAATGTATTAACCTAGAGCAACCTTATAAGGTAAATACCAGTTTGTGATGCTTATATAATCTGTTGTCAATTTGAGAGGATTAATGGTGAATGGGGGTGGAGTCTAGTCTGTCAATCTGGTCGCAGCTTGATGACCTCATTGTGGAGGCACTAAGGAGAGAATTAGCTAGCTAGAGGCAGGATGCAGGCTCATGCCCTGCGAGATTTTTCTGATGAGAAGTCACATCAAGCCACCCTGAGGCAGCCAAAGCCCTGGGGGCTGGAGAATCCACAAGGAGACCTGTGCCAGGGCTGAGATGCTTAGAACACCACTGGCGCCACAAGACTTCCCACCCACTGGTGTGTAAATCTTCCTGCATTGAAGGTCAGGGCATGTTTTCTGTGTAGCTGAAGGTTAAGCTTAAGTTTGGTATTGGATGTATGGGCTAATATCTGACTTATCGACTTGATCTGGACTATGCTAGGATATTTTCTCAATAAAATTGCTCTTGTTGGTGAACTTTTTTCCATAAACATGGGAGTGTCTCTGAAGTTTTTTCTCTAGTCTACCCAGTTATTTTCCTTCTGTAGTCACACACAGTTATTTAGCTTCCACCATCATAGCAACAGGCAAACCAATATGATTCTGCTATACTATGACAAATACTTGGACAAGTGGTGAATATGATTAAAGTTCGGGGGAAAAAGTTCTGCCATTTATTTGGTATCTAATGAGTCTTTGAAATTTTATTTTACATTTCTTATTTCATTTGATAAAATTTTCTCAGGTGCATATATGCTTTTTTATGTTTTATTAAATATACATATATAAATACAAATGCTTTCTCAATACTATCAAAATGTACACAGCTGGAAAGCAGAAGAGATGAAAATGAAATGAAAATTTTATTAAATATCAAATATCCTTGCCTTACCACACACATGCAAAAGATTTAAGCATTACTTCTACCTTTCTAGAGAACAAAGGATTGCTTTAAAGATACACTATTTATTTCTGAAGTAGCCTATATCATAGGATATGTATTGTGATAGTTTTTGCATACAGTACTAACTATAAAATCTTAAATTTGTAAACCCACCATTGATGAATTTTCCAATCTCTTACACCAAATTCATTCCAATCTCATTTTGCATACATATTAGAAATTTGAAAGACCATTCTTTTTTTCCCTCTCTCTCCTCGAATATTAAGTAACTGGGATTTCTGCTCTTCCTGATACTGCTTTTCTTCTCGAACATTTTTTCACTAAGATCATGGCATATGTTCTGTTGGGGTTTCCTCCCTGATCCCTGCATCTTTTTTTCTCTTTGGTGTTTTTACATTTTGATCTTTCAATGTCATTGTGTTAGTCTGGGTAGACTAGGGAAACAAATTTCATAGACTTGCATATGGATATAAGGGTATGGTTTACCTATAAGAGGAACAGGTCATTAAGAAAGCATCCCAATCCAGTCCAGTACAAAGTCATAAGTCCATATGCCCGATACCAGTCTCTAACGTCTCCTTTCAACTCACGAAGTCACAGGCCAGTGGGTGCAGAGTGGCGGCGCTGGCTGGGGTCTCCTCATGGCTCCTCACTTCCAGGGTTCAGGGTCCATCAACAGTATCCAGTGGTAATAGAAGCAATTCATCACTGCCAGTGGTCTCCATGTGACTTCTCCGGCTTCAGAGGTCTAGTTCCATCAGGGTAAAACCGTGTGGCTTCTCCTCCAGCTCCTTCAGCTCCTCGGACACTGCCATCTTATCTTGTCCATAGTTCATTGTCTCTAGATTAACTCCAAACAACTGGGGAGATGACATCTGGGGCAGTCATGTACTTATGTTAATTTCATGATTGAGATGTAGGGGTGGAGTCTAGCCTGTTAATCTGGAGATAGCAATTGAGTAGCCAATAAGGCCTCTGTGTGGGCATGGCTTTCTCCTGATACATCTGGGAAATCTCACGATACTTCCCTTGTGAAGATGAGACACTATCTTCCCCAGTTGTTGAGAGTTAGTCTCAGAGACAAGGAATTATGGACAAGACAAGATGGCAGTGCCTGAGCGGCTAGAAGAGGAGAAGCCACACAGCTTTGACCTGATGCAGTCAGGCCTCTGGAGCTTGGAGAGGCCACACTGAGACTCCTACCAGCGCTGAGTTGCTTCTGCCACCACTGGATGCTGTTGATGAATCCTGAGCTCTGGAAGGGAGGAGCCATGGGGAGACCCCTGTCAGGGCCAGTATTCTGCACCCACTGACCTGTGACGTCAAGAGTCAGAAGGAGACATTATAGACTGGCATCGGGCATATGGGCTAATATCGGACTTATGACTTTGAACTGGACTGAGTTGGGATGCTTTCTCAGTGTTCCATTCTTTTTGTATATGATCCCTTTCCTGATATCCATATGTGCGTCTATGAATTTGTTCCTCTAGTCTACCCGGACTGACACAGCTTCTCATCTCCATGAGGGAAATGTCTCGAGATTTCCCAGATGTATCAGGAGAAAGGCACGCCCACACGGAGGCCACATTGGCTACTCAATGGCAAACTCTACATCTCAATCATGAAATTAACATAAGCACATGACCACCACAATCATTCTCCAGTTTCTGTTTTTGAGAAGCCAATCCTTTGCCATCCAGTGATTTCTGACCCATAGTGACTTGACAGACAGGGAAGAACTGTTTTGGTGGGTTTCTGGGATTGTTGCTCTTAATGGGAGTGGATGTCTCACCTTTCTTCCATGGGGAACTGCTGATCTTAATAACCCAGTCTGCAAATGAAAACATGGAATTTAGGTAGTGGGTAGTAGCTCCATGTGTAAATCCCTTTGGTAAAGCACATCCACTTTCCTGGCTTCTCTGACTCCTGCGTTCTTATGTGACCCTTTCCTTAATCAAGGGTAGTCCATCACTGAGTTTTAACTTTATGCAGAATTATTTCATCCAACGTTTATTCTAAAAATCATTTTGTATCTGGACATTATTGTGTAGTAGATACAGATCTAGGCTCTAGGCACCAGCTAGCCCACGAAGTAGATTAGTGCGCTGCTCTCAAGATTTTCCAGTGCCCAATTTTCATATTAAATTCAGTTTATTTCAGATAAAATTTCTTTGTCATTTCTTCCTCCAGTTAGAGATTTTCTCTAATATTCTCTATTTCTGCAACTCACTCATGATTCACTCAGAATCTTAAATTAGAATTCTAGAGTCATCATATTTCTTGCTCTACATATTCTATCATGTCAACAAATGCTGCAGATTCTGCACCTCATTATCTCCCAGATCTGTTTCCACCTCTCCACCCTCACAGCCTCAGTTCTGCCTTCACTTCTTATGTCGATGAATCCGAAAGTGACTGATCACTGCTTTGCCTTGCACGCAGCTGCCTCCTGGGTAATCTATTCTCCACACTACAAATGACCTTTCCAAAAATCAAATTTGATCAAGACATTTTACTACTCAAAAGCCATTAGTGCCTTCTCACGCTTTTAGTATGAAATTCCAACCATTCACCACACAGAACCTTGTCTCTTCAGATTCAATTTTCATTGAAGTAGAATCTACCATGCATGTTTTACACATATTCTTTATACTGATGGGTACACTTTTTCACTTCTGCAAGTAAGTTCACTGTTTCGTCTTAGACTTTTCTAATTTGGAGAACAGGTTGAACACTCCTTTCTGATTGATGGATTTCCGGTGGCCCTGTCCAGTAAGCGATGGACTGCCAGCTGCAAACAAAGGTAGCAGTTCAAAGGCACCAGCTGCTCAATCCGACAGAGAGGAGGTGATAAAGACTTACAGTGTCTCTAAGTCAGAATTAACTGGTGATGGAACTTCAAGGAATTAGAGACCTCTCTGACACTCAATATTTAGGTTATCATACTGACTTAATGCTATGGAGGCTATTCCAGCAGAGAGTCATGCCCATAGTAGACTGGTTTCAGCAGTTTCCTGAATAAAGCAGATTAGACATTAGTAGCTGTGATCTAATTGAGGAAATTAGCTTTTTAAAAAAAAAAATCAGCGAAACATCTAGGAATAGCAACAGTACAAATTCTGATATAGTGCATGAAGGTAACCCCCAGGTTGGGAGGAACTCCAAAATCTCTCTATATTAAAACACATCCAAACATCAGCAGTTTTGCTTCCCTGGAATCCCAACTAATGCACTTGTATACAGAAGAACAGGAAGTAATTTGCGCAAAACAAACTGAAAAAGCCAAAACCAAATGCACTATCATTGTGTCCAATTGCCTCTTTGGATTTCCAAGGCTCTCAAACCTTATAAGCGTAAAGACCTTCATCTTGACCCCAGGAAATAGCTGGTGGAATGCAGCTGCTGCTGAAGGTAAGGGACATAGTCCAGTGCATCACATATTACACCTTCAGCGCTTCAGAAAAGAAGGTGACCATGAGTAGTTGAAAATCAGGATGGTGTATGTAAGGACTGTATCCTTTCACAGTATTTATTAAATAGGTGAAATGAACACATGATCTGAGAAACTGACCTATAAGAACACGGTATTAGTATCAGAGGAAGATTTGTTAACAAACTGTCACATACAAGTGACACAAGCATACTTACTGAAATCAGAAAAGACTTGAGACACTGATTAAAAGTGCAGCCTACAATATGGATTGCACCTAAGCATAAAACAATAGCTAACAGTGGTGATGTTAGAAATTAGTCAAAGTTTTTATGAAGGAATATAATGGACTGCTAAGTCATATTGATTTTCTTTGTCTTTAAAATATTAAGTTAAAGCAATATTTATGAAAAATATTAAGTTATAGTGATATTTATGAACTAAGGCAATCATGTACAAGTTCACTGTAAAGATATGAACCTGTTTGATAGACATGTCAGTCTCCAGATAGCCTAAAATTTGCATTGGAATTGACAGTGACAGCTAATGTAATGAAAATTTATGAAGGCCATCCTTCCTTTCTTTTATGTCGGATTCTTTCCCTTGTATTCGTTTTTCCATTTTTTCCAGACACAATATTTATCCTATGGGTACTTGTTTTACATTGTTTGTTCTTATAAGTTGTATGGATTATCACTTTAACTTGCTTCTCAGATGTTCCAACTTTTTATTTTCCAAGAACTGCTTTAAGGTTGCTTACATATCTGATATCTCTCTCCTTCCCAGTGTTATTGTTTCTGTCTTCCTGCTCTTCCTGTAGCACTTTCCCTGCAGAATTTGTCTCAAAACAGAACCTAAAGGCTCTGAACCCAAACTGTCCGGTGTGAAAACATGTTTCTCTTACTTATACACATATGACCCTATTATAAACAAACACACATATTACAAATAGCTATAAAATGGAAGCAAATGTTTCTCAAATGAAGAATTTAAAATATTTAGCATGCATTTTTAGTCTTGAGAAATTACCTCAGGAATGTGATAAGAAACAATACATTTTACATCCTGGTATTCTTGCAGAACATGGAGATACTTAATAAATATAGAAGAGGGATTCAAAAGAATTTTTAAACAGAATTAAAGAAAATGAATTTTTTCATCTTCATAATTATCTTTTTAATTTTTTAAAACATTTTAGGAGCTCTTACACATATGTTTACAATCCATAGTTTCATTAGATCTAGCATAATTGTACAATTGCTGCCATCATCATTTAAAAAAATTAGGGACTCTTAGAAATGTTTCTTGTATATTCTTTCAAAATGCTACATGTTTAAACATTGCAGTAATTCTCATCATTTTAGATTTCTACTTAGAGATATGCTAAGGAGTTACAGAACAAGCTTTGAGGGTACCTGCATCAAGTACTTGGGTTTGTGGTCTGAAGCGATCAGATTTTCCTTAAAAAAAAAAACAAAAAAACTGGGACTGACTGGGTCTGTCTTTAAAAAAAAAAAAATCCTGAACAATTTACAGAGGGTCCACATCTGTGCTGCAACGATGTTCTAAAACAAAATGAACTCCGTGGCAGGTAACGGCAGTATAATAGTGTAGACTTTATTTTTAGTGGACTTTCTATTGCATTGCTCATTAGTTGATTGCCAATTTAAGGGCATTTTCTGTTCATCATCATGAGTGACAGAATGTCAAATAGCTACACTTTAACACTAATGAAAATGGTCAATTATGTACTATATCTTGATGACTAATGAAAATCTAATCAACAGTGTCTGCTTAAGTATAAAGTAGCCTTATGTGCATTCTATTGATATTCATTTTCACAACTTGAAATTCTTAAAATAGTAAAGATGATTTTTTGTTGTATATATATCCATCTATTTTGAAACATATATATCCTTTTTATATTCCTGGACTTTCTGGGAAACTTGGATTAGCATTCCCATGGTATATGTGAACTCATTATCCCTTATTAGCATGAAATGTGGTGGTTTCTAAGATGACCTGCTCCTCACCCTGCCCTACCTGGAGGACATTGAAAAATAAGCCTGTGGAGCTGCTTCCAAATGTTTTGGAAACTCTTCGGAGCCCTTCGATGATGCGTGCCTCGGGACACTGTGAGTCAGGTTGATGACTGATAATAGCAGCAGCAATTATAATAAGTAATCCTAACAAACAATATCTGCTTGAAGCAAACATATATACTGCTTTAAACCCTTTGAGTTGGCCAAGGGACACAAATTCTCATCACTTGAAATGGATCTTTCTCAGTATGTGCAGGTATCTATGTTTTAAAATATCTGGTTCAGCTTTTATATAGAATGTGCTGCCTTTATGTAGATGCCAACTCATCGTGGCCCTGGGGGACAGAGGGGAACTGTTCCCGTGGGCTGCCAAGCCCCTCATTCTTCATGGGAGTAGAACGTTCCATCATTCTCATGGGTGTTATATCAGGGACTACTACTGTTTTACTGTCTTCTACTTGAAGCAGATTATTTGCTCTTAGAGAACATTTACTGATAAAAGTTTTAAACTTTTTATTGCCAATAATCACATCAAGTTTTTAATAGCTTTCATGATCAAATTCATTGTATAAATTGTTACAATCTCCTAAGAACATTTTGACAGTAACTATGCCCTAGGAAATACTTACCATGATAAAGCACTTATGAAGCTGAGCAAAAGTGGAACTGTATGTTATTTAAAATGACACACTTAAAATTAAGCATACTGAAAAATTGAAAGTTATAGGGGTAGGATAGATATTCAATGCATGCAGTAACCCAAATCAAGCTTTTATGGCTCTAAAAGATTTTTATGGAATTACTCATATCGCTTTGGTTTGCTCAGAATATTTTAAAATTTATTTGCAATATTTTTTTCATCTAAACAATATCAAGTCTTTATAAGAATTCTGGATAATGTGGGCTGTGCTTTGGGGTGATCATTGCAATGTCAGCACTTTTAAAACATAAGTTTCTTCAAAGGAGAAAAATTAAGCTTTTTGCTCCCCAAATGTTTCATGAGCTAGGAAAGGCAAAGAGCAATTTCTCCTCAGCCCTGCAGGTTTGCTGTGATTGGGAGTCATTAAGGTGCCTGTGAGTGGGGTCTGCTCCTACTGTTGTTACTCTATGAAAATTTTAAATGTCACAGTTTTACCATTTGTTGATTATTTGGGTTTTATCACAATGTATGTGAAATAAAAATGTTTATATGACTTAAAGAGTCTTATGCATCAAGACATATTATAAATATCACCTTGGGCTTTGTTGGTATAATTTTTAAATGTCTACTCCTTTTAGAGTAGACATTTATCTATCAACCTTTCAACTATTTTAGACCTTTGAGAACCTCTACCAAGATGACCATTTTGTAATTTTCCGGAATCAGATTTTGGCAAACTTAGGTGTCCCCCATCACTCTAAATTATTAGTTATTTTTCTTCATCCAGTTTTTCTGTAGAGTCCATAATCAGAATTGATTTTTGATTTATTTATTTTCTTCGTGTTTAAATAGTTAGATTTTCTAGTTAACATTTGCATTATTCTATTTACATCACAGATAAATTTGATCCATTTCTATAAGTTCTCTCTCCTTAGAATAGTTTATTGAATGAATTTTGTCATAATTCAATTACAAACTAACAAAAGAGGTAGTTGTGTGACTTTAACAGCATGTGATTACACATGATGTTTTTTTTTTTTGCAAAATGCATTTCATTGAAGAATACTAAGAAGAGAATGATGCTCCACATAATACTCATGCCTTGATCTTTTGTAAAAGTATCTTCACGCGTTTCTCTTCCAGTGCATACATGATTGGATTTGAATCACTTGTTCAGACAGTAGCTGGCAGGTTGACTAGCTGCACCGTGTCAGTATTCCATTATACCTCTAGATTTTAAGTCTTCATGCATAGTTTCCATAACTCATTTATGACAGCTTTCAAGAATTTTTCTGTGAAGTTCAACATTTGAGACCTTCAAAATAGGTTGTTTCTTTTTACTTGTGTTTTGCTTGTTTTTGCTTTTTACTTGTTTTTTTACTTCTTTTTGTTGTTCTATAATTCCCTATGTTCCTCTCCTCCAGCTTCTGATCAGCACAGTTCTTATTTTATTATCGTGACTACATCTACTGTGAAAGGGTAAATCAAAGAATCTTGCTACATAATAAAGGTTGCTTTACTAAACAAAATAATGAAATCTTCAGCTATTTTTTTTTCATAGCCTCCAACTAAATCTAATGCACGAGAAGGTAGTAAGTCTCTTTCTGAACTCTTACATCAGGAGATTTCTGGTGGTCCTGTTGGGAAAGCACTGAACTGCTAACAGGAAGGTCAACAATCCCTCTATTATAGATCTGTAAGGTCTTATTCCCGCCCCCCCTCACCCTCCACCCCCCGCAATCATGATGAGACAGCTTTCTGTGTTTTCTATTTAAACAACTGCCTTTCTGCGATCCTTAGACACCCTCCTGACTTCACGTTGATGCTTTCCTTCCTCTGGATCACGTGTTTTTTCTTTATCCCTAGACTGAATACATATGCCTCTATAAATTGTATTTTAATTTGGGCTCTATTTCTCCCCCAAATACAAATAGCAGAGCTGTCCACAGATTCAAAAATTATTTTTCTAGGAGGTCAAGAAATTAGTACCAGAAAATAGGAGCTTTTGCCATGCCTTTCCATACCCGTTGTGGAGCCTGCAAGGTAAGTTCTCTCAGATTTATGGAGCTGTACATGCGATTTTATTAAATTATATCCAGTTCTGTGCACATTCCACTTTATGCATGGCTAGAATCTTACTTGCTTTATTTCCTGTTTGCAGACAGTTTGGGTTCCCTCCTCGCAGTGTGGTCTCTGTTTCCAGTTTGGTATGCCTAGGCTTTTGTGACTCAGGGAATATCTGCAAATTCATATTCTATTTCAGTGTTTAAAAGAAGGAGTTTCTAGCTTTAAGGTGGCTTTCATCGGTCACCTTGGTGGGAGAAGGTGCTGTGTGTGGCCCCCTTCATCTTGTGTTGCCATCCCCACAGAGCACTAGGAAGGGGCAGCTGTCTCTTTTGTGCTGTCCATGCATTGTCCCTCAGTAAGATGGACTGCTACTCTAAGGATAACTCAGAATTCTGTGCAAGGAGTAGACACTGGCATTCAAGTGTCAAAACTCCTTTAGAAAATTAAATATGCTTGGTAAAATTGATATATGTTTTTTTATAAGAGCTATAAGAGCCCTCAGTAAAATTAAATATTAAAAAGAGAAAAAAATCAGTGACGACCTTTGAACACATTTTCAGGAAGTTTAGGGAAAACAGCTTTACATCATGTAGAACCCCCTTGTGTGCGGGTGTGGCTTGGTGCTGTGTTGTTTGGGAAGGTGATGCAGTTGTTAATAGTCTTCACAAAAAATATCGTTAGGGGAAACACAGACAGTGACTTCATAGCCTATTAGATAATTAGCCTGAGTCTCACTGAGTGTACTATTTTTCCAAAACAGGGCTACTTTGGATGAAACCTGCCAGTGCGTCAATTAGGAAGGGTGGCTTAGAATTCATCTTGATGACTGCTCTTTTAACCTGCTACACTTTTTCTTTGGGTTGCATTTTTTCTCTTCCATTAATTAATTGTATTTTGTGAGTTTAAATTAAGCAGCCCACTTGAAAAGTGCACTATAGAAAAAAGTATTTGTTTGATTAGTTAACATATCTTTCTGAAGCAAAATGTTTATGAAAATCTAATTTTTGTCTTCAGGTTGGATTTATTTACATAATATTTTCCAAGAAACTCCGTTTTAATATCACAATATTTGCATACATAAAAATTAATTGTTTTAAGTGTATGAAAAAATTTAAAAACCTAATCAATTGATTTTTTTGTGTATAAGAAATTTAGAATTATGATCCTTAGATGTAACTAGAATTAGGCATTACAAGAGTGTTTCATTTAAGAATATTAGAGATTGGAAAGGCTATACTAGTTTGTTTTTTCTGCCAATTCAAGCCAAACTGATTTTTAAATCTCCATATCCAGTTTGAAGATATGTCTAAAAATAAATAAAAAGATAGCATCCTCGGCAGAACTGCATGTAACCCAGGGAGAAACTTTTTTCAAAAGAGGAAAACCCTTCCAGATTCCGTGTGGAAGGATTCTAGGTAGCATAAAGGATCAAGCCTTGAATGGCTACCTTGATCAGCCTGATGGCTCCAGAGAGACGCAGAGTGCAAGTTCACTGTGTGCTTGAATCTAACTGACGACAGTGGGTTGTTAATCACATGTAGACATTTTTAAGTTTCTTGAAAAGTTAAATTTAGGTTGAGTAAGTGAATTAAATAAATAAACTTTAAAATGCTTAAACTTTATTTCGACAATACTTGTGTCATTTTAATAGAAGGAATGCAAGAGCTGCTGTTAAGAAAAATGTTAGAAATATAGCATAGCATAAATGTTAGAAATACAACATAGCAGATATAGAACTTGTTAATTTAAGATTTAATTTGTTAAAAAGCCAAAATGTAACAGTCCCTGTCCATTGCAGTAAAAAGTCATTTGAAGCAAGGAAGACCCTTGAAATGAACAGCCAGGCACAAAGTATCTGGATTCTGAGGCTGCAGGACGGGTGGTCTGGTCGGGCCTGCAGAGTCAGGAAGCATTCCCCAGTGGAAACAATAAGACTGAAAGAGGGCTCAGGGGATGTGGGTTCAATGGACTTTGGAGAAATGTGTAAGTGTCTTCAGTAATTTCTCAGAATCATTGTAAAACCTGCCTTCTTTGTCGCATCTTTGTCAGTTTTATCCTTTGGTCACTGAAACACCGACTAATCCCGTTCGGTTTCCATTCTAAGACTTGTTTGTTTGTTTATTTTGTTTTCCCCATCATGTAGTGTGAGTAACTTGTTTGATCTGCACTGGCTTCTTGAAGCAGTTTGAAGGTGATCACCCTCCATGTTTCCTACTGTCTACGCTAAATTAAAAGTCCTCTGGTCAGAATCAACCCAATCTCTGACTTGGGCTGAACTAGTGACAGGCTGAACTGGGTGCCTGCTTTCCATCAACAGTATGGCAACAATGTGAAGATCATTAAGTAATTGACTAGTGTTGCATTAACTTTATTATTATTTAAAATTCCACATCTTTTATTTATTTGTCCCCCCCTCCCAAGAGAAAAGACATATCCCTTTTTAAATCTGCTAAATAGTGTGTTCATTTTTTCTTTCTGTTTTAAGTGACTTAAGAAAAATGAGCAAGAAGAGCAATATATCAAGGATTCATTAAACATAATTCATTTGATATAGTGGAAATGTCTGTCTGACTAAAAGTAAGTATTTACAACTCTTTTGGGGGGAATTTAATATTAAATACCATAAAACAAAGAATAAAACCTCTTTCCACATGAAATAGTAAGGCTTCTAAAAATAAGATGACATTTGATTATTGTTTTGATGAGTTAATTCATTCTCTGGATAACTAACTTCCAGGACAAGGGTTGATAATATTCACCAAACTATGTGGGTGCGAAAATGCTAATATTCAGAAGCTATTTCTCAGTAAATTATTATAAATTGTTGACAATTTTAAATTGCTGTGCTCAGTTAGAGGCCTGGATGACCTATGGAAGCTTAATTGCCTAGTGTAAATTATCTCACCCAATCCATTCCACAGGTTATAGGCAGATGACTCATTTCCAGCCCATTCTTCCTGATCCATTCTAGCAAAGATATCATGGAAATCTAGAGATTTGGATGACTCATCTAAAATTGCTGGACATTATCTAATCCAGAGGGCTTGTTCACGTAACCTATTAACTAAAGCCACTCATATGATAATGCAGTGCACACGTCATGGATTATAAAGCCAATCATTATGCTGAAGCAAGCACCAATTAGGAGGCAAGCAAGAGCCAGTGGGAAAACAGGACAGGGGCTGAGATGAACCAATGGGGTACTGCTTCCCAAAGCCTTTAAAAACCAATGTTACAGCTGAGACCTAGTGACTTAGTGGTTGTGCGTGGGACTGTGGTCCACTGGGATGGGGGTTCAATTCCAGCAGCAGCTCCACAGGAGCAAAAGTTGGGCCTCCTACTCCAACCACCAGAGGGCTCCCCCCAAAACAAAAAGAAAAAAAAAAGGCAAAAAACAATGTCAACCACCACCACTTTCGCCATGTGGTCTGCTTCCTCAAATCACAGGTGACCTGCTTCATGATTAGAGCATACTTTATTTATTAAATATTTGATCTGCTTACTGTTTTATATGAGTGACTCCCTCTTGTTGTGGTGACAATACCCTAGGTAAAAACTTGCTAGCTTTCCTCCAAGAAAGAACATTCCTTTGACATCCACTTTTTAACCCATAGCAAAAATTCATAAAACATATTTCCATTAAATATTTATGTAGGTATTTTAATTGCTGGCTTTTCTCTTTTTATTCTATTTGGTTATCTAAATGCTAGATTCACCTGTCTAGTAACTTGAATGTTTAGATTTATATCTGGAAATTAATATAAATAAGATTAGTCATTGTATAGTAAAATATATTCATCAACATTATGGCTTTAAATTAACTTCGTTTGCTTTTACATTGGTTATATAATTTCTATCACATCTTACATTTTAAAAATGCCACTCTCAGTCAATCATATTAAGTTTTGTGATCCACAGGTAAGCTTTTGTTTTGCCAATATGCTAAACTTTCTTACCAAATATTTCTAACAGAAAGACAAATTACACTAGACTTATAAGATGACTGGTACCTTGAGCTTGGAGTCAAACAGACTATATCAAGATTCCCAGAATTCTGGAAAGTGACATGGTTCATTAATTATAACTAAATAAAAATGGTCAGCAATGGAAATTAGGAACTGAATACATTAAATACTTATCTGGGTCTTTATCTATTAAAATTAAAAATAGTTGAAGGATCTATTGTCTGGATTTATGTGTCTATTTCCATTTTCCTAAATTGTGTAACTAATGTTAGATTTAGATGTTCTTATTGTCAGATTGAAAGCTTCTATTAATAAAATTACAAAAACATGAAAAACATAGCTAGAGAAGGGAATATGTTAAAGCCATAGCTTAAAAAGTAGTGTGCCAGTGAGACTTTCTGCTAAGATCTCTACTGGAATTGTTTTGTATTTTAATAGGAGACTATTTCAATGCCCATGTTTACACAAAACCTGAAGCATTATGTGACATAGCTGTTGCTGGTGTTGTTTAAACATTTAAAAACACCTCCTGGTACTTGTTATTCTTGGAATAGAGAGCTTCATGACTTAGTCTTATGGGTTACTTTCAGACATTTGGCCTAATATTGTCAATATTTCTGTTGTACCTCTGGCTTTCATTAAAGTTGGGGCAACCTATGCAGGTCATTAACCCTACATGTTCTTTTTAACTTTTGGATTTGGAGAAAAGACATGACTGGCGGTTTCTGAAAGCTATTTTGGATGTGCACAATCGTGAGTTGTATTATTAGACTATTTTGCTCTGAACATTGTTCTCTATTAATTAATTTATTCTACTGAAAGAAACAGACTCCAAAAAAAAAAAGAAAATAAGAGTAAGCATTTGGTTTAAGACAATTCACTAATCATTCTATTCATTGTCCAAGACAACTGCTTATTTAATCAATAATCAGATTGCCACTTGCTTATTATATAAAAACTAGTCCTGCAGAGAAGGCCTCACTTCAGCTTGCATCAGTTTTTCTAGAAAATTTAAAATGGTTCACCCAATAAACCTGCAAAAAGGCATGGAGTCAAGGAGGCCTGTAAGACCACAGGCTTCCCTTTTGCCATGAGGCATAGATCAGGCATGCTTGTGTGCCGTGTGTTTTTTACCCTATTCTGAAACAAACTCATCCTCCCATGACACTTCACATCTATGCTGGGTTTGTTCATCCATTGCAATAGCCACTCAGAACTCACAGACAAAATTCATAAATATGAGGGTAAAATTATCAAGTCAAGGTCAGTTAACTGTAGATAGCCATTGGTTCACACCATCATCCTTCTCAAAAAGCATACAAGTTATTCCCTAGCCCTCAGTCTCTCAGCCGCATAAGCCTTTGAACTCTGCCTCCATGAGTCAGGAAGCAAAACCACTGCTGTGTCTCACCACATCAATAACCTCCAAGAGACTTTGAAGCTTTGACTACTTTGAAGGCTCTTTGCATGGACTGTTGGTTTCAACCTGATTCCTGTGCTCTGCCCCATAGTCTGTGCTTATCTCTGATATCTGTGGTATCAGCCTTCCCCACCGCAGATAGAGATTTCAAACACGTTCTATTGATCATTTCTCTTT
This sequence comes from Nesogale talazaci, assembly GCA_004026705.1. Lineage (NCBI taxonomy): Eukaryota > Metazoa > Chordata > Mammalia > Afrosoricida > Tenrecidae > Nesogale > Nesogale talazaci. The sequence goes on from PVJH01011364.1 coordinate 27,622, forward strand.
CTAGTATTGTAGGATTCCTCTCTTTTCTGCTTGAGCTGGCTTCTCTTTGTGGTTGTTGTGGTCAGGTGCCTTCAAGTTGGTCCAGAGTCATAGCAACTCTATGTACAACAGAAGGGGATTCTGCCTGGGGCCATGCCATCCTCACCGTTGTTCTCAGGTAATGGAGCCATCTATACGGCTGCTGTGTCAATCCATGTTATGATGGCCATCCTCTTTTCTTTTTGATTGCTGCCTTGGTGCTTTTCTGAACATGAGATCCTCCTCCAGGCCTGGTGTCTCCTGGATGCAGGGCCCAAACCTGAGAGATTCTTTATGATGACGTCTCAGCATCCTGGCCTCTCAGCGCCTTCTCACTGTACTTCTTCAGAGACAGGTGTATCTGCTCTTCAGACTTTCTCCAGCATCATCAATCAAATGCCTCAATTCCTCTAGTGTTTTTGACTCAAGTTCCAACTTCACATTCATAAGAGACAATTGAAAAAACCATGATCTGGGTCAGGCATTCCCTAGGTCTCAAAAGAACATCTTTGCTTTTCAGTACACAAACGAGGCCTTCTGTAGCAGATTTACCTAATGTGATGTGTCCTTTTCTCCATTTAAGGAGACATACTGAAGTAGTTATGAGGACATTGGTTTTCTTCACATTGAGTGGTTATCCACACTGAAGGCTACAGTCTTTGATCTTCATCAGCACGTGCTTCAAGCCCTCCTCACTTTCAGCAAGCGAGGTTGTGCTATTTGCCTATAGCAGGTTGTTAGCAAACCTTCCTCCAAACCTGCTGCTGCCTTTATCTTCATACAAGCCAGCTCCTCTGATTGCCATAATGTGGTGGCTTGCATTGCTTCTGCCACCCTGAAACAGTATCACCATTATTTCAAATGCAAGCAGAGTCACCCAAGGTGAGAAGGTTTAAGCAAGATGTCTTGACTAAGAAAAGACTACTAAAAAGGAATAGGCTGCCCCGTTCTGCAATTTAGCCCCAGAAGACCTTATGAACATAGGCAAAACATTGTAAGATACCGAAAACATGATGAAAAGAAACAGAAAATATTCAGACACAGTGCTAGAAGACGAGACCCTCAGGTCAGAAGGCATTTAACATACCACTGATGAAGGCTGTCTTCTGAAGTCGACTCAACCATCATGATGTCATGGAATGAAGACTGTGGGAACAGAGCTTTTTGGAACCTTCCTTTGCTCATGGGGCACATTACAAAATGAAGAGAAACAGCTACCAACATCAATTGAAAATTGGACCCTGGAATGTCAGAATTATGAATCTGAGAAAATTGAAAGTGGGCAAAAAGGTCAAAAGTGGATGTTAGTAAGTTGAAATGGCCCAATAGTGGGCATTCTATCACGAAATCATACAGTTTCCTATGTTGGAAATGAGACAATGAAAAGGAATGTTCTAGTATTCTTCAACAAGAGGACATTTCAGGAACTAACATGAAGTATAATGCTTTCTTTGAATGTACTAAATCTTTCTGTTTGAAAGGAAACCAGCATACAAAACAATTATTCAGATTGATGTGTCAACCACCAGGCCAGTGATAAACATGTTGGCGAAATCTACCAATGCTTTCAAGAGGAAATTGATCAAACACACAATCAAGATGCTTTGATAACTATTGGTGAGTACAATGCAAAAATTAAAAGCAAAGGGAAAGAATAGTTGGAAGCATTGGCTTTGATTATAGAAATGAAGCTGGGAAAGTGCCTGATAGAATCTTGCAAGAACAATAAGTTCTTCGTGTCAAACATATTTTTCAACAAGACAAAAGCCTCATCTTTATTAGGTAGAGAAATGGCAAGTAAGTGTGGCATGTGAATTTCCATGCAAATTTTGGTGAAAGAAATAGTACACAGACCCTCATTGGGAGACTATGTAATATCTTCAGCCAGCTCTTATGCACAGCCAATGCAATGCACTTCTCTCGTGACCCTGGGAATGCCCTCTACCCCCAGTGTAAGGCAGTAGAAAAGGGGAGACACTCTACCCTCAATGTCAATACATAGACTTGTCCTACTCCTTCCTTCTATGTCTTTTTCCTGGCCCCTAAACTTGTGGAGTCATTTGTTCAGAGATCTTCCAGCAGTGAAGTGGTTTGTACAAAACAGGTGTTTCATGGAATTAAACCTTCACTGAATCAAAAGTCTTCCTTATGATACTATGAAGGCTAGTGATTATCAGCTCGGCTGCTGCTTCCATTTTGGCTCATTATTTTAATTGGCTACTCTAACACCTGATAGCTTCTTTCTGCTTTCTCCAGTGTAACCTTGCTCCTGGACAGTAACTACATCATTTAAAATGAAAAGTATTGCTTAACCTGTTTTAATAAAATATCACCTGTTATCTTTTTATGTTTTGTAGATATTTGTTAAGCATCAGTGAATAAATCAGAGGAATATTGTACCTAACATCAGCTAAAGTAGTTGGGTCAATCAGTGCCTCATCTTGGTATCACCAGTGGGTTCAGTAATACCAAAAATGGTGGCAAATTCATGGTGCAGAAAGGGGCAGTGATTTGTTCTGCTGTGTAACAGGCATCACGCGTCAGAGTCTGCACCACAGCAACTGACAGCGCCAGCAGCAATAAGATAAATTAAAAAAATAAATGAATATGCATTTTTCTTCAGCAACATTCACCCAAAATTGATATTTGATTTTAGCCTTCAACTTGTAATTCAACTAACCTTACCTAATGTTCTTATTATTTCAAAAATGTTCTTTGTCTTTCTTCATAGTGAGATAGAAGTTCCACTTTATGAAGAAGAAATTCATGTAGAAGAAACATCTAGCAGAGTTTTCCAAATTCCAGATACCTTTCATCTTATCCAACAAATGTTAGTGAAATTCATCTTTGTGAGTGTGTATGTGTGTGTGTGTGTGTGTGTGTGTGTGTCGCATCACTGCCCTGGTTGGAGTAGAAAGCCCAGCCATGCTCCTGAAGCGCTACTGCTGGATTTCAACCGCCAACCCTATGGGCTGCAGTTCCACACACAACCACTGCACCACCAGGGCTCAGCCTGAAATTTATTTTTTAAAGGAAGTATGCAAAACATTCCATCCTTTCAATATTATCTTTTATCTTTAACTCCCTTTGATTGTATATATTTTTTTATCAAATTTAAGTAAAGGATAGCCTCCCCATCCAACTAGGATACTTTCTAAGAAACACTGTCATTTTGTCAATTCTAGCTCACAGTGACTTTAATTGGTGTCTGTGGATTTTGAGAAAAATAGCCTCCTTTTTATCCTACAAAGAGGATGATGGGTTTGAACTGTCCATCTTAACTATTAGAAATCCAATGTCTAAGGCACTAGTATCCCTAATAAAAGAATGTAGGGGGGAAATCTTTATTTACAAATTCACACATCAGTGCCCTTTTAAAACTTAAATCTATCTAAATTTTATATTCCTCTGAAAGTTTCATCAATTTTGAATTGATATCATTCCTCATTTACCTCACACATTATGGCTTTAAGTATTTTTGCTATTACTTTAAAAAAACATGATTTTATTGGCATATAATTCACAAATCATGCAGTCATATTATAGAGTGTTATACAATTATCACCACAATCAATTTTAGAACATGTCTTCATTCTTGTACTCATTATAAACTGCCCAGTTCCTCCTCTCCTTCCTATTGTTGGCTATTTCTATTGCTGTGTAAGGTAGGATTGACTAGAGACACTCATATGTGTTGTGTGTGAGACACTCAAATGTGTGTCATAAATACAATTATAATGAAAGTGCTTTATAGTAAGAAGGAATTAATTATATATCAAATATCACAGGCTAGCCTTACTCAAGTCCAAAAGTTGACACTAGTCTATAAGTCCCTCTTTAGACTCACACAGTTCCATGTAATGATGCACAATGCAAGGCCATCATAGGCAAGGTGGCGCAAAATCACATGACTCTGAGGTCAGTGGACACATGGCAGGGTTCCAGAAGCTCCAAGGGTGGTCAGCAAGCAGAAGAGTGAAGACACAGAGAGGGAGTTTCCCTGGGCCTTCCTATGGTCACCCTTATTGCATAACCTGATTGCCAGGTTGGACACCACCCTTATACTTCTATAGCCCTTCAAGTAGAAATAAAATTATGTAACTACTAAAAACGGATTACTTAAAAGAATCATTTAGTCAGCACTGCTGCTGCAAAATAAATTTTCAAGTCTAATGCAATTTACTGTCAGGGTCAACTAGAAGCCTGAAGGACCTATCTTGAATCATCTCACCTGAGTCATTCTGCAGGTCATGTGCCAGTGAGTCATTCTCACATCATCCCACCAGATCCATGCACTTTTCCTTCTGAGGACAACTAATGCAGGCATGACCTATTCCAGAGGTCATATCCAGAAAACATATTGAAGGTCATTTTGAGATCACATGTTGACTAACATCACTCCGTATGACTATGAGATGCGTAAGTCTTGGGTTAGGAAATCAACCATGATGCTGGAACCAGAACCAATTGGGAAGCAAGAATAAGGGTCAGGAGAAAACAGAAACTAGGGGATGAAGTGAACCAATGATCAGTATTTTTTTTGACTCAGTATTTTTTTGAAAAGAAAATAATGAGTTAATATCAATTTAATCTAATCACCCGATTTTGTGGCTAGGGAGATCTGTTAAGTGGCTCTTCATTTCTTCTTAATAAAACCCTAGATAATTTTAAAGTATCTTTATTTCTCTGGTCATGCAATTTCAGTGCATTTAAGTGCACCTTTCTTAAGTCCATGATACAATGAGACATTTGCCTAATGACTTTTCATACTTCATATTAGAAAATCATATTAACAACTATTTTGGACTTCCATGATTCATCTCAAACTTTGATTTTAACATAACATACCTTTAATTAAATTTAAATGAATACATAAAAACATACTAAAACTATGACATATTGGTTTCTAATTACTCACTAATGTATCTTCAGAGTTTACACATACCGAAATAGAATTCTGTTTCAGGAAATTCTTCCACATTTTGTTTGCTGTTTGAGAATCTGTGTAATTATCTTTAGCCTTAAAATATGGCTTATTTCCATGTGGGTGTTTAAAGATGTATAGTGAGCATATTAGCTCTGGATTCAAGTATGTGTGAGATATTTAAAGATTACAGAAAATATTAAGATAAACTCCTCCTTTAAAATCATTCCTGGCCTGCAGAGATGAAGAAACAGCTCACTGTAAATCTGTGTGGAACAAAGGCAACCAACATAAAATCGTCTCTTTTTTCACCAAAAGTGGACCTTGAAAGGAAGCTTACTCTAGTGCTACTAGCCGTGGTTCTGGTGTAGGTTATGCCCTGGGCTGCTAACCCCAAGGGGTTTGCTGTTCAAAACCACCAGCTACTCTGTAGAAAGAAGATGAAGCTTTCTACTCCCATAAAGATTTGTCATCTCCTAAACCCACAGGAACATTTGTAGTCTGTCCTATCCAGTCACTGTGAGTCAGAAGAGCAGACCTGACAATGTTGGGCTTCTTGCAGGTTCATTATAGTGGGGTCTCCAGAGGGTAAAAGTATGTATCACGGTTTGCGTTAAGAAAATGTTCGAAACTCTAATCTTGCCTTGAGGATTTTAGGAAGAAATACTGATAATCACCATTTTAAAATCCTTTAGAGTCTAGAAAAGTGGTCCTTGAAAACTCTAGGGGAACCGTTCTCCTCTGAGACATGCGCGTTCACCCTGAGCTGGAGGTGACTCTCCTGTCAAAGGATCGTGCTCAATAGTGCTCCAGCACAATTCCCAGCAGGCTACTGGATACCGATGGGAATAAGTAGAGTTTTGCATTGATGACAATAAATGCCAAGTGTAAATATCAATTATGTATGCCAAGACATCAGAATGGCACATGGGATTTTAACACCTTATTAACCCAAATACTGGCAACTCAAACCCAACTGTGGCACCACGAGAAAGACAAACTAAACATAAAAAAGACCGGCAATTTGCCTACCTGGAGATTACAGCACCAAAGTAACCCAGAGGCCTGTCTGAGATGCAATGCAGTGGGTTACCATGCTTCCAAGTTCTCTGTGCAGCATCTCGTTGGGATTTGATCGTCAGGCATACATGATCCAGGAGGGCCGTCAGTATGACTAACACTCAATGAATAAGGACTCATTAACCTTTTCAGACACTTATAATATCAAAATAGATAACAGCTTGAATTTAAATCTATGGCTAGTTAGATTCGTAAAATAATCCTTAAACTCCCTATTTCTAAGGATAAAACCAGGGTGACCAAGCTGTACAAACAACAAGAACAAATATCAAAAATCAAACTTCTGCTACCATTTTATAGCAAGACATAGAATTGAAATTGAAAGATCACCTAACAGAGAGTCAAGAGACATGAACATTAGTGGCTCCAGAATAAAGAATGCCAAGGGCAGAGGCACAGTCAGGCTGTGAAGGATATACACGAGCTATAAATATAATTTTTATTGCTGAAAAACTTCATTAAATCCTAGGAAAATTGGTTCTTAGGAAGTAGCCTAGTAAATACAGACTGACACACTAACTTCACAATAAAACACCTTACATTTTTTTGGAGCTATTCAAGATTTCTTTCTCAACTATTATCTGTATTTCCAAGGAAATGTTTTTGTCCCTATTAAATGGTACATTTTTCTTACATTATTAATGTTGGTTCATATGTAATACAAATTTTCTAGAAAATGATATATTTGAATAAAATGCAAACATATTAAATCAAACCAGCTTTAAAATAAAACAGAATATTTTGAAAAGGGATTTCAATATTGAATAAAATATACATACAAATGAACTGAAATATATATACTGATTTTTAATTTTTATTCAACTTTCTATTATGTTTCTTATTTTCCCAAACATTGTTTTTCAAAATAACTTCATTCATCTAATACACACAAAGTGATCAAATATAAATAAATCTACAGTGTTCTGAGTAGAATAGGAAAGAGCATGCACGATACTTACGTTATAATTATTTAATAATAGCAATCCTCTTAGTGGTTTTCTGACATTCAGAAATCATGCAATTCTGTTATTTCATTTATAGTTTTTGGTCTAGAATGAGGTAAGACAAATGTATGATTCATGAAAATTATTTATTAATATTTACACAAGTTATTGATCCACATCTTTCTCATTATGGTTTTTCTTAGTGACATTTAGGCTAAAGGTGATATTTTAATGTTCAGAGTAATATTAAAAGCAGTAGTAGCAGTTAGTAATTTCATCTAGGCCATAGGGTCTGCCCCATCAGGAGACCTGAATTCTCAATGTCCCGCAAAGCACAGAAATTGTGCCTGGACTTCTGGCCCCACCCATGCGGCAGGGCAAAATGAAAGGAGACCTGAAACTATATTTAGTTTTTGTTGTTGTTGTTCTGTATTGCTTCTTTTCTTTCTTTGTTTTTCTTCTGCTCTTTCTTGTTCTATATAAGTTAGGTAGTGTAAATAATCCCAAATAGAAAACAAAGAGACTGGTGGTTCTAGGGAACATGGGGGTGAGGTGTAGAAGTGAGGAGTCAAAAAACTCAGGGACAAGAGAGCCATAAGAGATCTAAAATTGATGGTGCCGAGGGAGTAGAATTCCTGGTGGGGTTTGATCCAGTGCAATGTATCTGAGAGGAGTTAATGAGAACCAAACTGAGGTTGAGACTGAAGTTAGGAGAAAGAAAATCAAGGAGGGAACTAGGATGCACAAGTTATTTATAAAGTTATGGCCGTAGGCATGTATGTCTGCATGTGTATTATAGGAATATAAGTCAATGAACATATATTTTTATGTTAGGTATTAAGAATAGACTGACTTTGGTCGTCTACCCAAGGCCTCCCTAAACACAAGAACCTTGCTTTAATAACTTGTCACTCTTTGATACTTACCTTCCCAACATGATCACTGAAGACAAAAGGTGCCCAGCTATCAAAGGATATAGGGTCTGGGGCCTTAAAGGGTTAGAGTCAAGCAAGTGGTCATCTAGCTGGAAAGCAACTAAATCCACATGGACGAAGCACACTACCCTCTGTGATCATGAGGTATCGACGGGATCAAGTATCGGGTATCAAAATAATCAAATAAATAATCAAACAAATAATCAAACAAGGCAGTCAGAGTGGAGATCTAAAGCCAATCTGTAGACAATTGCATATGCCCTCACAGAAGGGCCACAAGGAAGGGGGGGGATTAACCAAGGTACAGGACAGGACTGACAAAACCCAGCATTCCTCTAGTTCCTGCATGCGTCCTCCCTACCACTATCCTGACCGAGTTCTACCTTACAAATCTGTCTAGACACATATGTATAGTAGTACACAAAAGAGCTCTCAAGTAAGGTAACTTGCCCTCTCTTGTATAAAAAGAATGTGTCTGTTGGCAGATATCAGGGACAATGACTCCATGCAATCATCAAGGGGTTAGCCTCCTGCCACGGTGCATTATCATTCTTAGATTTTGTTATTAGTCTTAGACCAGGTGGTTGCCATAGCCTACTTATATTGGTGTTCCTGGTAAGTGGATGAAAGAAACAGGGAAATAAGAATTATAGCTTTCCTGTTTAAGGCTATATGTTGGAAGTACCATTATTAGATTAGTTGTCAGTATTATTTGGAACATGGCTTTGTTTATTCATGGGAATTTGAGAAATGACATCTAGCACATACGTAGCAGTTCATCCAGCTAAAGATTGGAATTCTGTGACTAAACTCAAAGATGAACATGTGTACATATTTTGCATTTAAGCTTCTAGCTCTTTTTACTGCTAGAATTTATGCAGAGAAAACAAGGTGTCTTCCTTTCATTAAGATATTCTGAGAAAAATTGGCATGATACAGTGTGTTTGGGAGGAAAACAACATTGCAAAACATGAACTATATTTTCCTGCCTTTTACATGCTTCCATGAAGGCAGTAAAGTTGATTTCCTGTTATTTGAAAATATTTAAAAATTTCCCTTATACTTGTAAGTAAAATAACTAGTGTCCCTTATATTTTATAAAATATTAACAACTGAAGTGGGATTTCCTTTCTTGATGTTTCAAATATAACAGTTCAGATTATGTTCAAAATACATAAATAAAAATGTCAAAATTATTTAACAATTATGCCAAAATAATAATGATAATCACTGAACATCATATCTAATGATAATAAAAATTGAGATATTATGTCTGTGTCTGTGGATTGAGGAGAAATGCAAAATATGTCAGCTATAAATTTGAAATGCTGAATTTGGGATGTTGATAATACATTTATTTGACAATGTTTTATAGTCATAGAACAAATATTTGAAAAAGAAAATTGAAGTTCAAAATAAATGAGATTTTTAAAAAGCAGATAGATGTTCTAACTGGATGTAAACCTCTTCATCTCTGAGGATTAAGGCTGAGGATACTAAGGACATTTGCAATTGAGACTGAGGACCTTTTGTGAGATAGTCAAAAGTCATACTGGAAATACCACAAATCATAATAAAGAAACTGAAGTTATAAGTCTGCAAATATGCCAACCTCCCCCTCGCAAACAAAAAAAGAGTTATGTTTACAAAGCAATGCCATGGGAAAATTTCCCAGATACAATTCATTAAGTATATATTTTGCATCTTAAAAAGTATATAGATTCATCATTTTAAAAATAAATTAATGTTCAAAAATAGCAAACCAAACCAAGCTTTGAAAAGAGATTATCTTTCCTTGAATTATAGGAGATGGAGAATATGTCTTACTCACTCTATAATTAGTCAAATTAATAGCTGACTAAACTACCTTAATAAAGGCACTTCTCATTAGGCACTAAACAAAATCAATCTGAATTAAAAAATTACAAATATTCTTTCTTGAGACCAGCCCTAATGCTGGATATATTGACCCCTCCCCTCCACAGAGGATTGCAATACAAAGGACAAACAATACAAAATCTCAAGCTGGAGATACGTAGCCTGAGAGAATTGCAGGTCTGCACAGATCACACGGGATCAAACTAAGAGGGAGGGAGGGTAACAACAGAGAGGAGAGGAGAGGAAAGGAGAGGAGAGGAGAGGAGGGTCAAGATGGGTCACAATCCTGGCCCACCAAGCCCTGAGAACAGTATTCCTGCTTGGAGCAACCAAGGCACAGAGAGGACATAGGAATGGCCTCATCATGGGACACAGCATCCTCTCACTGACTGATCCACAGTGCTGCAGGGGACTGCACTGGAAACAGTAAAGGAATTGTGCCTGCTCTGGATGCCTGCTACACTGGGGTGACACACAAAGGGAGCACAAGAGAGAACCCAGGGGACCGAAGCAACAAAGTCCAAGAGGTATCCTAAAAATAGACTTCAGAATCAGAAGGAAGAGTTTGGCACTTCATCAGACTCAACTGGAAAACATACATAAAGGTCAGCGGGCAGACCTGGAACTACTCTTCTTCTTCTTCTTCTTCTTCTTCTTCTTCTTCTTCTTCTTCTTCTTCTTCTTCTTCTTCTTCTTCTTCTTCTTCTTCTTCTTCTTCTCCTTCTTCTTCTTCTTCTTCTTCTTCTTCTTCTTCTTCTTCTTCTTCTTCTCCTTCTTCTTCATCATCATCATCATCATCATCATCTTCTTCTTCTTATTCCTCCGCTTCTTCTTTCCCTCCACATCTCTCTATCTAAGAAAGGCAAGATAAATACTCCTGAGGAGAAAACAGTAAGACCAGTGGTTCCAGGGGCCAGTACAGATGGGAGGTGGAAGAAAGGTTGAGGGAAGCCAACAAAATCAAGGACAAGGGCACAATAGGAGACCTGAAAATGATGGTGAGCAGGGTGTCAAATGCCTGGTGGGGTTTCATCAAGTGCAATTTAGTCAAGAAGATTTACTGAGAGCTAAATGAAGGTTGAACATGATAGTGGGACAGAAGGAAAGCAAAAGGAAATAGAGGAAAGAACTAGGAGGCAAAATACGTGAATAGAGGTATAAACATATACATGCAGATATATTAATATATGATGATAGGGGTAGAGGTCTAATGCGTATATTTGTATGCTAGTGATTAAGGTAGCATATGGGCATTGGCTCTCTATTCATGTCCTCCGTCAACCTGAGAACACTTTGTTCTAATAACCTGGCATCCTGTGATGCTCACCTTCCTGACAGGAGTGCTGAAGACAAAATGGGTGCATAAGTTAATATGGTGAAGAAAGCTGACGGTGCCTGGCTACTAGAAATTAGGTTATAGAGTGTCTGAGTATTAAAGGCTTGAAGTTAAACAAGTGGCCATCTAGCAAGGAAGCAACAAAGCCCACATGGTATAAAGTATCTCAGCCTGTGTGATCACAAGGTGTCCACAGGATCAGGTATCAGAAAATCCAGAAAAACACAGTCATATCTACATGAATGAGGGATGTCAGAGTGGAGATTCAAAGTACATCTGTAGCCAATTGAACATTCCCTCAAAGAAGTTCACAAGGAAGGGATGAGTCAGCCAGGACATAGTATAGCACTGACAAAACACACATCATTTCTCTTGTTCATTAATGTTTCACCCCGGCCCCCCTCTATCAAGATCCTGATCCTACCTTAGAATTCTGGCTAGACCAGTTCATGTACACTGGTATAGATAAGAGCTCTTGACACATGGAGTTTAGCACAGATAAATCCCTCAGGGCCACTAATGAGATTAGCAATACCATGAGTGTGGGGGGAACCTAGGGGGTGGTGGGGCAGAATGGGTGAACCACTCACAATGATTGGCATGTTAACACATACAGCCCACCGAGGGGGACAAACAAAAGAAATCTGGATGAAGGGAGACATCATTCAGTGCAAGGTATGGAAATAATAATAATAACTTATAATTGATCAAGGGGTCACAAAGGAGAGTGGGTAAAAAGAAGAACTGATACTTAGGTGTCAAGGAGAAAGAAAATAATGATGGCAACATATGTATAAATATATGTGCTCGATTCAATTGGGATATGGATTGTTATGAGAGTGGTAAGAGTCCCCGATATTCAGTTGGGGTAGAGTCATGATCATGGTCTCATGGACTTGTTTCAATTTCCTTTAGCTTCAACCTGAAGTTACATGTGAACAATTGGTAGTATGTTTCTCAGCCTGGCCTTGTTTGAGCTGTGGTTTTTGAGCTTCTTTAGAATTTATTCCTACAGGTGTGTTCAGTTTTTTATCTGTGTGTTTCATCTAGAGTCACTCACACGTATCATTGACTTTTGTCAGAGTGGCGATCTAGAGGACATTTGTAGAACACATCTGTTGTTGAGAACAGATATTTGCAATTATATTTACAAAGACATTTTTTACAAGGAGATTTTTAAAGTTAGAGTATTTGATTTGGTCAAATTGATTATATTGTCATCCCAAAATTTGTGAAAACTTGTTTTTTAAATATGCATAAAACACTTCATTCATGACATAAAGCCATTATTGTTGTGAAAAAAGTAGAGTATCTTAAATACCTGTATTTACTTTTAATAAAATAGTTGAAAAATAACTGTTACACCTAATTTTAAACATTTGTAAACTAGTATTTAGTTATTTTGTATTGATTTGAAAATTAATATGAAAATGCTTTTAACTGACAAATTGATCTAATTAAAGGTTAAACATAAATTTGAAGCAATATAGAAACCTCTAGATTTCTAGAGCAATGTCTGTTGAACAGAAACAACCTCAAAATACATTGAACAAAATTAAATGTGTAAAGGAAGCCTCTTGTTTCACCTTATCTTCTAAGTATAGGGATTTATAGATAATCTTTTAAAGATTTTAATAATCTCCTTTGACATCCAAAAGTTTTTTTAACTATGTTAATTAAATAAACCTGAACTATAGAGATTAAAAATAAATTTAAATTCTCTCTTAAATATTTATGCCAAATCATGAAATATTTCTGTGCTATAAATGCCAAGATGTTATTCTGAATAATAATATAGAAAATATACAATAGGGGAATAGACTAACTGCAGTTTTAAGATAAGTGTCAATTTAATGCGCTAATTTTAAAGTTATAATTTTAGGTTTTAAATACAATAAATGCACATAATTTAAAAATATTTAGAGATAGGAAAGAGTGAAAATGTTAAACCTTGTATTTTTATTACTCTAATATTTTGTAGTTGTATACTATGGAGTATCAAGAAAAAAAATCATACAGAAATGAAATGCAGCATGTGAATTCACTTGGACTATTTCTTATGTGGATCCACTGTTGTATGTTACTATCGGGTACATACAAACTAAAAGAGACTAGCCATCTTACTAAAGTAAATAACATTGACCTTTGTAAGAAGAAAAGCAGAGATAGTGAGAACAGAAAATCAATTTGTTTTATCTGAATGGGTATGAAGAGATTCCACATCTACATTAAGGTGATGATAAAATATTATTTCAGGTTTTTAAAAAATAGTAGCTGAGAAGTGTTGGTATAAAACTGAAAAAATAAAACAAGTACACGGTATTGCAGTGTTTTATATATTTGGTTTAGTGTATTATTTGTGAATACTTTTTATTTAATGTAGAATATTTACACATTCTTTCTAAAATAACCATTTAAACCATTGTTCATATTAGGAAGAATGGGATAAATATAAAGTGATGCTGCTCATGCCCAATTTATACATATATTCTTCTATCATAATAATATATTGTCCTAGTTTCATTACTGTCACTTGAGAAAAAGGTCAAAACAAAAGAGTGGACACCGAAGATTCTTCTGGTCCAATTAAATTAGAGACAGAGAGATCAGCTCAGAAAATCACAGTAACTGATGTTTTTGGAATTCCAACGAGATACTCAGGATAAATAATTTCAAAGGAAACAGGATGGTCATAGGGGTCTTCTATTTTTAAAATACAAGAATAATGAAACCTGCATTCAACCATGGGAAAAAGGTCATGATATTTGTGCTGAATCCCCCTGCCAGGCATGACAATATAATTGACATTCATTTTAGAAAAGTAATGCCTGCTCTGTGAAAATTTTGTTGGGAAGCCTTACACCATCCACAACCACCACAAAGCTCTGGTGTTGGCTTCTCAGAATTTATTTTGTTCCTTCAAGTCAACACACTTTTAAAAGAAACAAAATTTGAATCACTGAATAAGCCTAAACTTCAGTTTTCATGTGGTCAAGTACAAGAGCTCAGGGTTCTTGGCGTTTAGGTTAGAGATGAAACCATTGCCTGCAGAAGTTTGTAGACATAGATGAAGGATATGTTGATAAATAATAGTTTCTCCATTTGTTTTTTTGTTCAATGTAGTGTTTTTCTGATTTTTATAGCAATACTTTTCTACTTATTCTGATAGAAAAGTAGATGCTCTCATATTCCAATTTATTGAAGTTTTGTATATATCTTACGTCTTGTTGCACTTGGTTACTTCTGCTACTTATTCTAAAATTTGGCCATCACCAACATTTTTATGCTGGTTTGATTTACAGCATCAATGGTAATTACTGTTCTTTTGCCAACCATTTTAAGATTGATCTTAGCCTTGTATTTTAATTAGTTCTGGAAATTAGCTGGCATGCATTTCTTTTCTCTACTTATTTGATAATTTTCCAGATTCATCAATTAAGAATTTTCCAGTTTGTAGTGATATAGTACACCCTACTTTTTATTTTGTTTTTCATGGAATTCTCTACTTGTACCCATAGTGCTTTATCTAGTAAAAAATAATTCAAATTGTGAAAGTTAATCCATAAGTGTTAAGATTTCTTCTTTTGAAGTTGTGTATGATTTTTATCTGAGGAGTTGACTTTTTCCATTGGTATCTTTACTTACAATAGGGCATTTATATATTATCTTATACTATAGTATAATTCAAAATAGATTTCTTATGTGCAATATGCATACACCACATAAAATATAAGAAAATGTCAACTCTATATACCTTTAAAATACATATGCAATATTAAATGTAAGGAGTATCTGCGCCTGCATACACTATCATTTTTCATAAGTCTCAGAGGTTTTGGATACCATAATTGCATTAACTGTAATGCATTTAAAAATCATTTAATTGGGGGCTCATACAATTCATCACACTCCATCTATCCATCCATCCATCCATTCATCCACCCATTCATCATGTGCCAAGCACATTTGTACATTTGTTGCCATCATCATTCTAAAAACATTTGCTTTCTACTTAAGCCCTTGGTATAAGCTCCTCATTTTCTCACCTCCCACTCAGATCCCCTTCTCTTGTGAACCCTTAACAATTTATAAATTATTATTATTTTTCTTATCTTACACTGTCCAATGTCTCCCTTCACCTGCTTTCCTGTTGTCTGTACCCCAGGGAGGAGATTATATCTAGAACCTTGAAATCAGTTCCCCATTTCTACACCACCTTCCTGCCCTCCTCCCAGCATTGCCACTCCCACCACTGGTCCACCACTCGCCATCATACTTTTTAATCAGTACACAAGGTTATTTGAAACACAGGCATATTTTCAAATAACAAATTTTTTTTCTTGTGAAATTCTATTCAGAGATTATCTGTAAAGGAATATGCTTTAAATGGCTATGTAATAGAATAAATTTATTTTTTCCTAACATTCTTATATTTTATCATTAATTGTTTAATAGTTTTCTTGGGGCATAATTCACACATCATAAAATTTAATAGTTCATTCATATCTAAAAGTTTTCTTCAATCATAAGCACAATCAATTTCAGAACATTTTCTTCCTTCTTGTTCTCATTGTTTCCAACATCCCAACTTCCCCTGCCATACCCCAGAGTAATCATTAATTCAGTTACTGTCTGTATAGATGTACCTACACTGGATTTTATATATTTCAAAATCACAGAAAACAAAAACAAGAAATAAAGAAATGAAAAATCCCCCAACAATGTCACACACACAACAGAGAAAAAAAGTCTGAAAACATTGGAAAGTAAGATAACTTTAGAGTGGATCAATAGGGAGATCACATGAAAAAGTACTACTCTGTAATGTAACTACATCTGCCATCATCTACTTTACAATGCTCTCAGCCAAATGACAAGGCCAGTCACTTCCCTGAATAATGGCCCCAGGGCACTCACTAGAAGTTTCATCCATTTCAGGATCATGAAAAATTACTTTTGCCCTCTTCAAACTGATTGTTCAAAATTTAAGTCCTGAAGCCACTCCCTCCTTCAGGTTTAAATCTTATTACAATATAGGGCACATTCTTCCTCAACTTCTATATACCTATTTTATATATCTACTTATGTTAATTTTATGATTGAAATGTAGGGGTGGAGTCTGGCCTGTTAATCTGGAGATAGCCATTGAGTAGCCAATAAGGCCTCTGTGTGGGCATGGCTTTCTCCTGAGACTCCTGGGAAAGCTCGCCATATTTCCCTCGTGAAGAGGAGAAGCTGTCTCCCCAGTGGTTGGGAGTTAGTAGTTGGCTCTGCATTATATCCACAAACAAAAGTCTAATGCCACCTCCCCACAAACATCATGACTTTGACTTCAAGTCAGGTTCACCAATGACTCTTTAGAAGTGTCGATTGACTTGGGCTGATGTGATAGGTAACTTGGTTGTGCCATCATGGCCAGAGTAGACAGCGAGGTTTGTTGTGACAATGTGGCCAATGAACACATGTGAGATCAAGTGTAGGGTGGAGATATTAATGGTTTGGCAAGGTTCACATTTTCCTCTTGCTTTTGGATCTTCGGACCAGCTGGCTGCCTTGTCTGTCTTGTGCCTCGATCTGCAAGCTGCACTAACCATGGGACACTTAATCTGTGAACTATGCTGCTGTGAATTGAGGTTCCTTCAAGCCTTGCTTTGCTATGCTCCTGGAATATACAACTCTTGAACTGGGGACTGTCAGACTCTGTCAATGGGCTTACTGCTGAGGAACTCCCTTTCTATTTGCTGTTTGTGGCAGGATAGGCTGAATTGCTCTACAGAGGACTACTCGGTGACCCTCAAGACATGAAGGACTGCTAGTGTGCTGGCTGTCTCATGCATATGAGTTGCACCAACCCATTTGTACTGCTTTATAGATTAGTTGACTATTTCTTATGTTGGATATTGTGGCAGTCATGTGCTTATGTTAATTTTATAATTGAAATGTAGGGGTGGAGTCTGGCCTGTTAATCTGGATATAGCCATTGAGTAGCCGATGAAGCCTCTGTGTGGGCATGGTTTTCACCTGAGACTCCTGGGAAATCTCGTGATATTTCCCTTATGAAGATGAGAGGCTATCTTCCCCAGTTGTTGGGAGTTAGTTTCAGAGGCGATTAATCACAGACAAGACAAGCTGGCAGCGTTCGAGTAGCTGGAGGAGCTGGCGGAGAGACCACACAGCTTTTCCCTGATGGAACCAGACCTCTGTACCTGGGGTGGCCAAATGGAGACCTCTGCCAACGATGAGTTGCTTCTGCTGTTGAGCCCTGGAGGCAAGGTGCCCTGCCAGCACTAGGATTCTGCACCCACTGACCTGTGACTTCGTGAGTCGGAAGAAGACTTTATTGACTGATTCCGGGCATATGAGTTAATACCGAACTTATGACTTTGAACTGGGCTGGGCTGGGATGTTTTATCCAAGTCCCATTCCTTTTGTATATATAAACCTTTTCCTTACACCTGTATGCATGTCTCTGAAATTTGTTCCTCTAGTCTACCCGGACTAACACAGATATTTTTCTATCTCTTTCTTTATCTATCATCTATATCTCTATAAGTTCATTAGTGTCCTGGTTTTGTTTCTCTAGAGAACCCTGTCTAATACAGATGACCTTAGAACAAGATTGTATGGTAGTAACAGATTGGTCTTGCCTCTCTCTTGAGAAATTGACTGTGTGGGAGGTGTGACTTACATTGCTGTCGTGTTGTTTAAGATGTTCAAATAAAAGGAGTGGATAATGGTATATAGGTCTACCCATGTCTTGAGGTGTTTCAGGGTTTCATCATTGTTTTAAGAGATGCATGGTATTCGTTTGGTGTGTACATACAAAAGTGTCTTCTACTGATGGGCACTTGTGCCTTTCCCATTTTTTTTGCTATTGTGATCTGTGCTGTAACAAAAGAGCATATATGTGTCTTTTTATTGTCTCTCTCTTACAGAAATACTACTGGGTCATATTTGTGTCCCCTGTTGTTTTAGGCAGTACTACCTAGCTTTCCCTACTACTTGTCTCCCCATTTGTTGCACTGTGGTGGCTTGCGTCTTGCTGGGATGCTGGAAGTCATGCCACTGGTACTATCAATGGCATCCAAGCGTATAGACCTTAGCAGAGGTTCTAGCCTGAGCAGAGAAAGGAGGTAGAACTCAGCTGCCAATTTTAGAGTCTATAGAGACTATAGACGCTGCAAATCGTATGTCGCTTAGAAACATTGTCAGATTCTGAACACTAATGAATGGAAGCAGAACATCTTTGGAGATAGTGTATGAGGATGGGCCATTTGGGTTGGAAGGCACACTTAGAGTTGTTGGAGTGGAGTTGACTGGGTTGACTTCAGTTTGGTAAAGTCTGTGGGAATGAAACCCTCAGGATCTTCATTTGCTGATGAGGTATATGCAATGGTGGGATCCAGAGGTTCCATAGATGAGATACCCAATTTTTGGTTGAGGTCTGTGAACCCGTTGTTAGCATGGCACTTGTCATCATCCTCAGTTAAGTGGGTGGCTGGGCAGTGTTCCTATATAGAAATCTATGGAGATCACAACATTACATTCCTTATTTTTCTTTTTTAATGTCCCTCTGTGTAATAGCATTTTCTGAGTACCAGAAGAATTTTCTGTTCGGACCAGACATAGAAAGAATTAGATGGAACTATGCTTGTAATTTACCATTTTATAAAACTGATTAGTATAGTATACATACTATATGTATTAGTATAGTATAGTATGTTTGTTTCTTCAATAGGCAAACATATCATGTAAAGAGAAAAAGCATCACACAACCAGAAGGCTACACTCTCATTCGGTTCAGCTGTGTGCCACTGTCGATATTCCCTTGCGACACTAATGATGAATTCTGCAATTCCTGAAAGTGGTCAAAAAGAGCTAAAAATATTTTCAGAAAAATTGTTATAATGTCAGCAGAAACAGGAAGGGATTTTTCAAAGATGAACATAATATCTTTAGAAAAGAGAACCACTTGTTTCTAATTACATTAAACACAATGACAATTATAATTGGCCTATCTCAAAAGGAATCGGATTCTAGTCCTATAATGAAAACATGGTTAGGGATAAACCACATAGCCAATGATTTTAAATAAAAGTGAAAATATTGCAAGTGAAATAAGACACCAACCATTAAGCAATATGGAATGATGGAAAGTAGAATACAGGCTTCTAAGGGGTGCAGTGCTCATTGGGGTGGGTAAAAAGCT
This sequence comes from Nesogale talazaci, assembly GCA_004026705.1. NCBI lineage: Eukaryota > Metazoa > Chordata > Mammalia > Afrosoricida > Tenrecidae > Nesogale > Nesogale talazaci. The sequence continues at coordinate 46,946 of PVJH01011364.1, forward strand.
GAGTCAAGGAGTTGAGTAAGAAAAATAGTATTTTGAAACTGATTGCGTTAATAATTGCATAATACTACTGGGATATTGAACCCTGGACTCATGAGATGCAAACATATTCCAGAGGAAGGTGATATAGAAATTCATTAAGAAAACTGGACTCTGCTTCCAACATACCTGTATTCCCAGCATTTAGATGCAAATTCCAAAGAGTGTGAAGAAACAGAGGACAGCTGTACCCAGGTTACTGGTCTGTTTGTTGGCAGGCAGAATAACATTTGCTTACTACTGCAGTGCCCTACTTGCTTTATTAAGATATGCATTATTCTGGCAGATCTGTTTCTGATTTTGCCAGTGATGACCGCTGTACCTTTAACTGACAATCTGCTCACATTATTGTTGTACACAGTACCCAGTCACATAAGAATTTATTTTTTTGCAAATCAATATTCCATACACTATGATTAGTAGTAGCTTATACTTGCATAATCTCTCTTTCTTGATTCTCTTTTAAGTACATTCTTGGGGACTATATCAATGGCACTAGAAACAGAAAGAACTTAAGGTCCTGGTGGGTGATTAATAAGATTCTCTACCATAAAATAGCAAAAACGTCTCTAAGGTGAACCAGAGGCAAATCGTAAACATAGACTTAGGAATAGATATTGAATATGCATTTTATTATAGCTCTAATCAAAGGGAAATTAATTCCTGTGACATGGCCCTGTTCAATATGTACCCTCAGATTGAAAACCCTGACTATGTGAATGTTAAACCAATGTGGGATGAAGAAATTATGCCTGGCTATAATAAAAAATAGTGATTTGTGTTTTAAAGGCTCGTTGTGAAACAAGCAGTCTTCTCAGTGAGTTATCAACAAAACCCACATGAAAGAAAGCACACCAGCATCTTGGTCTAAGGATTGGAAAATATATAATACAAATCTGAAGAAGAGAATGGTGTCTGGGCTTAAATTGTGAAATTCTGATATTCAGAAGCATATCTCTGTTGTATTTTTTATTACTATTGGTAGGGTTCTTTACTCTGTTATGTTTCTTTAGATGTTTTTCAAGCTATGAATGTAGGTTGGGTAAACTTATTGAGTAAATAGAATAAGGGCTCCTGGGGGTACAGCCTGGAGACTGGGGTAATGTTGAACAGATATCAAGGAGTGAAAGAAGGTAGAAAATGTTTTGAAAGTGATTGTGACAGTGATTGCACAACACTGTTTGGTAAACTGTCCTACTGCATATGTGATGTCTGGATTATGTCCTAAAAAATGTTTGGAAAAAATTTAGAAATCTAGGGCCAAGATATCAGGATTTTAATCCTGGATCTAACATTTTTCACCAAACGATTCTCTCTTTGCTCTAATTTTATTTTCCCGATAAGGGGCTGTAAGGTAGAACAAACTCATCAATATTATTCCAAGAATCATTACATGAAAAATGTTAATGGTTGTACTTAATTATATATTATTGTTTTTAGTTATCATTGAGTTAGTTTCAACTCAGAAGACTCTGATGTACAACACAATGAAATTTTGCTTGGTGCTGTCTGATTTTCATAATCTTTGCTATACTTGAATCCATTCTTGCAGCCAATCTGTACCATCCATGTCCTTTCTCCCCTTCCCTTAATTTCTGCTTAACCATTCATGAACTTCTCTTTCAACCATTGATCTTTACTATGACATGCTCAAAGTAGTGACACAAAGATTGTAGGTTCTAAGAATCACTCTGGTTGACATTCTTGTGAGACTAATATTTATTCGTTCTTCTGATATTCCATTGTGCTTCTAATAGTCTATCTCCTTTGGGATGATATTTTTTTCTCACCATTAAAAAATAAACCTTTTAAATGTATTTTACAACTATTTCAATGTTAAGAAAATGTTTTCACATTAGTAGCTTACCATGCAAGCTGCATATTCAGTTTGAATTCACAGAAACCTCCCAATGCCAAGTTATTCATTTTGATGAAAGAATTAGAGTAAAAGGTAATTTTATGTACTCCATATTAATGTGTTTAAGTAAATATCGTGAAATCAATGAAGGAATCACAGAACACAAGCAAGTGAGCAAACACATAGCAAACATAAAACCAAAACAAAATTTAATGTAGAGTTCAATAGACTTAGACCCTTGTAGCAAAACTATTAGCTATAAAGGTTGGTGTAAGTACTTATTAGCTCTTGTTTTGAATTCTTTTCATGTGTAAATATGCTTATTGAGTTAGATGCTTTATTAAACCAAACCAAACCTGGTGGGTTACACATTGAGCGACTATCTACAAAGCCTGATGATTGAATTCACTGGCTCGTGTAGAGCCTGGGGGTGCTGTTGGGTATGCACTGGAGCAAGGGGAAACTCTTTCAGGAAAGATTAGCAGTCTCAGAGATCCTGTGTAAGGTTTCCAGCAGTTGGGATCAGTAGGTTTTGGTTTGGGATAGTTTTTTTTTTTCCTTATAAAGTCTTAAGACTCCAGAGTGGTTGTCCTACTCTGTCTTATAGCATCACTATGAGATATTTGATAATGTAGAATATTATTCTAAGCAGTTCAAAATACTTCTTTTGTGACTGCTAACCTTGCCTCTACATATACTTTGCCAGATTTTCATTCGTGAACTATGATTCTTTTTTTTTTTCCTTGAAGGCAAAGAAATAATTCAACTGCCCATTTCTCATAGCAAACAGACTAAACTATTCAGATGATTTAAAAATAGTTTTAATTCTATTCTTCAAACTTATACGTGTTTTTGTATGGCGGGAAATAACAGAAAAACCATAGAAATTGTGTCAAGACTCACATAGTTGTAGAAGCAGGTAAGTCCAGTTTGGTTCATGTGCCTGGGTCATATGTTGGGCTGGGGCTTTTTGAGACATAAGCAGTTCCCAAGACTGGGGAATCAGGACAGAACAATCAGGAATAAGCAAGCCCACAGGCTGGTGGAAGAGGAGACCGATGAATTCAAAGTAAGGATTGAAATCAAAGTAAGTAAGGAACATGCCATTTAGCCACTGGAATGAATATTGGCTCATGGTTGCAGAGTAGAATTATTCCACAATTAATATAATAGGCCACTGGTAGCTTCCAGTAGCATCAGGTAATATGGTAGATTTAAGAACCAGATGCTGTATCTGGATGAGCAAGAAGAAGAGGTTGAATCTACAGAGTGTTCACTTTTAAAGGAGTAGACCACACCTACCTCAAGGCTCTGATTTGATTAAGCAGGTAATACTTCTTGCCACAACAGCTTTGCTGCATACAGCAGAACTCATTGTGATGTTGCTTTCATTATGTTAGGTCTTATCATTCTGGAGGTTCCAAGTGTCCATCTAAGAATCCTGATGAAGCCAAGTTGACATAAAATCTATCTATCACACATTCCTTCTCTGTGATGGTTTCATTTGATTATATAAATATATATACTCTATTCTATCTGTACATATAGACAGAAGTAGGAATATAGTTACATATTATATAAAATATTTCATATTACAAGGAATTAAAAAGGTCACTGCTATTGAGGCTGAGCCCCGGTGGTGTAGTGGTTGAGTGTCAGACTATGGCCCACAGACTTGGCAGTTTAAATCCAGTAACAGCTCTCCAGGAGCAAGGCTGGGCCTCTCACTCTCACCAGAGGGCAGTGATGGCCCCAAAAAATCAAATAGAAAAACAAAACAAAACAAAAAAATAGCCCACTGCTATCAATGTAAACTTTGATTCCTAAGTGCTAACCACAAAGTCAATAATTCAAAATCACCAGCCACTGTGGAAGACTAAGATTTTCCCTTTTTTTTGGGGGGGGGGGTGGGCATCACTGTCTCTGGTGGTCGTGGGCGCTACCCAGTGCTGCTCCTGAGAACCGTCGCTGGTTTTGTACCACCAAGCCCGCAGATCACAGTCCCGCACTCAACCACTTATGCCACCGGGGCTCAGCCCTTTGTTTCTTTTACTTTTTTTTTTTTATTTCTACTCTTATCAAGAGTATCAGAGATAGAAGCCCACATCGGCAGTTCTCCCTGTCATATAGGGTCAATATGAGGTGGAATCAACTTGATGGCAGTGACTTTTGGTTTAGTTTTTGGCCATCAAATCAATTCTTATTCACAAAGATCTCATGTGAGAAAGTGGAATTGTTTGTTTGGGTTTCTGAGGCTGCAAATCTTTATAGGGGCAGGAAGCCTCATCTTTCTCCAATAAAGAGGTTGCTGGTTTAGAATTGCTGACCTTGTGATTGGCAGTATGGCCCAATATGTTATATACTATTCCACCAGTACTCATTGTAAGAAACTATTCCACCAGTACTCATCATATATATTGAATAGATAATATAGTGATATGATATGTACAAAAATAAAATATGTCATTCTATATTGTACTGTATTTTAGTATTTGAATCTAAATATTACCTTGTTGTTTTGGAGCTTAAAAGACAAAGTTTACATTAGTGTGTAGCCGTGTTTCAGAATGCATTGGGTGTCCCTGAGATACATGAAAGCACATGGCAAAATTATCCTGAAAAACATTGGTTCAGTGTTTCTGCAGAGAAGATCAGGACTATGAATTTTTAAGAGACAATTTTTGAGAATTAGACTTGCTGTTTCAGATTTGCTTAATTCTTCACACCTGTGGATTAAAGGAAACAATGTAAATCCACTCTGTGATTTAATCTGAAGGGTGGAAAACACCTACTTAATCTGAAGGTGGAAAAATTAAGCACAATAATCAATCAGTTATCCTTTTATCCTATACTTAAGGTTAAATATTATAATGTTTTCTCCCTATTTTTATTTCTATTTTTAGCTCATTGGAGAAACAATTCATCTCCTTTTAAACTTAATACTGGTTTTCTAGAAGGGTATAGAATAGAAAGCCTGGTTATGAGAATATACATGAAAATATGTTCATTTAATTTAAGGATCATATCTAAACTTTAAACATTTTCTTTCTTATGTCTTTCTTCAATCTTAGTCAAATGTCTCAAAGGATATTCTTGTCCTTGTTTCTTTACAAGGTTTTCTGTAATGGCTGAAAAATGACTTTGGTGATTTCTCTCAATATTTTCCAATGTCTTAATCCCATCCCATTACTCCTGGTAATGTCTTCTGTACTGTGGCAAAGTATCCCTCTTTTGCCTTTAGTGTTTGCACATGTCCGATGCAGATACATTACTCTAAATTAGAATGGGTGCCATGGCAGCAGTAAACATGAGAGTCGTGTATCAGTGCAATAAATGGAACCTAAATAAGCATGCTCAAGAATTTACCAACTGCAGCAGGAAAGATTAAAAGTAACTCAGACAAGAGTTTTCGAAAGTCTTTGCCTGACCTTTATTTAATGGGTGATCATGTTTCAACACCGACACTTTGCTGTGGCAGGACTGTACAGTGTCTAGCAAATTGTAATTATTTATCTCACATGCAACTAGAAAAATATAATCATTGTTATTAGCATGAATTCCTATTTACTAGACTACTCTAACGACATATTGTAAGGATGAGAATAATTTTCAACTTTTTCTGTATAATCCTTAATTAGTCCTATTTCCGCATTAAAGATATATTAATACAACTGAAAAGCCCTATTTGGCTTGGTATTTCTTTAAATATGTAAAGATGTCTATTCCTGATAAATACATATGTGGTTCAAATTTCACAGTATATATATATATATATTTTATATATACATAAATTTATAACACAACTATAAAGCCATCTTGGATTATATATACATTATTTTGAACATTTTTATATTAGAGTGAATAATTATAGTGGATTTTTCTATTAGCATTAATAATTCCAACAATTATTGTGAATAATAATTGAAATAATTCAAAATCAGTGATTGAATCTTAACTACACATTGGAAACAGAATTCAGTCTTAGTCACAGAATTTGCTAATAAGTTTTGGAAAAATCTTAGAATTCAATTTGCTATCAATAAATATCCAAAAGGTATGCTTGTTTGTTTTAATCCAGAAGCAGAGATTTGTCCTTTCGTTAACCACAGTTTTTTCCTCTTAGTAAAATTATTTAGTTATACCAGCAAATATCAGACTGCAGTCTGTGTTCTCATCCTCCCTCAAAAGTGGGGATGGCCAAAAGGTAGCTTCAGAGTTGCATATGTTTATAGAAAGACTTTTAATAAATAGGGAAAACATTTTTAAGAGTGAGATTCTCAGAAAAATTTGACTTGTCTTTTCTTCCTTTGCATCATTTCTTGATTAATGTAGACATTACTGTGGCCATATACAAAGTAAAAGGCTTTAATGAATATCACAAGTATGCATTGTAGTTATAGTTAATCTTAAATAACATGTCACATTGTAGGTGAAGCATTTGCTACTTATTCTATACTAGTAGGAGACCAGCAATAAGTGAGAGTGGCCTGTACCAAGTACTAAAAAATGAAAATTAGAACACATTCTTCATATATCTACATTAGCAATAAAAATCACCTAACTTGTTCTACTTCATTAGCAAAAATTGAAAATTCCATATAACTTTAGGCTTAGATATTCTTTCCTGCAAAATAATATTTTGTTGGTCCAAATACATTCAGTTATTTCAGAATAAACATGAACAATTTACAAAAATATAGCTAGGCTTATAATAAGTGCCTTTTATTATGTATACTTTAATAAATCACATAGTGCAAGTGGACACTAATATGGAAAATTTGCAATAAAATTGAGTCCTTGAGACACTGGGGTTTAGATATCACCTGTCCTTTTGATCAAGCACCAATGTGTTAAACTTAAAGTCCTGTAGTTGGAACCCAAGAGCCAAGCAAATAGATAAAAATATGTCCGTCTCAGCAAAGAAGGGGGTGAAGGGAGACTTCGTAGGGTATAAAACATGAAAAAATGATAGTAATTTATAGATTATCAAGGGGTTATCTGTGAGGAGGGAGTGGGGAGGGAGGGAGGAAAATGAGGAGCAGATACGAGGGGTTCAAGTGGAAAGCAAGTGTTCTGAGAACGATGAGGGAAACAAATGTACAAAGGTGCTTGACACAATGGATGTATGTGTGCATTGTGAGAAAAGTTGTATCATCCCACACTAAAATGATTAAACAAATATGTCAGTCTAAGCAAATCATGATTACAACCTTGCAGAGCTGATCTAGCACTTCGACTCTATCCTACAGGAAGATCACAATGAGTCAGAATTGACGGAAAAGAATATGGCTTGCTTGTTTGTTTTTCAAGAGCTAGCACACAAGGTTGAGAGGCCATGGTGGTATAATGGGGAATGCACTAAATTGCTAACCACAAGTCAGTGGTTCAAATAGAGGAGACTCTCTGCTTCTAAAAAAAAAATGTTCAAGTTTCTGAAAACCAAAGATCCAGTTACATAAGATTACAGTAAATCAGTTATTTTGGTTTGAATTCACCTTGCTCAGAATTGGATTTTTTTAGGAGGGGGGCATCATTGCCCTCTAATAGTGTGGGAGCTACCCAGGGCTGCTCCTGAGAGCCACTGCTGGATTTAAAAGAATTGAGATTTTAAAGGTAAATTCCATACCACAATTACTGTGGTTGTATCTGTCTCTGTATTTATGCAGTTGATTGGACATAACCAATGATGGCGCATGTCTATAAATATTATGAATTGGAGCTCAACTTATTTTAATGACATCATTGGGCATATCATTATATGAACTTTGTGAAAACCTTCTGGATTTTTTTTAAAATTTGGGGATTGTTTCTTTATTTTCCTTTTCCAAAAATTAATGACTAAACTTAAAATCATCAACCAAATTATCTTTTCTATTTTCTTGATTATAAAAATCTATTATGCTGAATTTTTATATTAGTGCTTGCTAAAGGAGGAGCCCAGCTGGCACAGTTGGTAAGCATTGGGCTGCTTCACCGCAAGGTCAAACGTTCAAAACTATTAGTCACCCTGTGAGAGAAAGGTGAGACCTTCTACTCTCACAAAGAATGACAATCTTGGGAATTCACAGAGGCAGTTCTGCTCTGTCAAGTGCGGTTGCTTGCATCATCCTTGACTTGATGGCCCTGGATTTGAGTTTTGAGGGTAGAGTAGGTTGTATATGGAGATGTTATTGCAGATAAGCAGTTCAACTCCCCGTCCCACTTCTTCTTAAGATAAAGATGAGGGACTCCAGCCCCATGAAGATTTCCAGCCTAGGAAACTCCCAGGGTGCAATTCTTCTGTGTCCTATAGGATTACTCCAGGTTACAATCAACTTGATGGCAGAGAGGTCGTTGGGTCATTTGTTTAAAATATCAATCCAAGTCACCTGTTTCAGGCATTTTGCTGGATTAATTCTTTACGTTTAATAAAAGCACATATTATTTGTTCTTTCCTTTTTAATATCAGGAGTATTTTTAAAGGTACTTCATCTGTGTATAATAAGAACATGATTTGTACATTATTGAGTTAACCAATGTCAAATATGCCACTGGTCTTCTTCCTTCAAAAAAAGCATCTGTAAATTTACAATTGTATAATAGTATTAGAATTATATAATATATTTTAATTTAAATTACAATTAATTATGTAGAAGACATATATTTAAGAAAGAAATGTGTGAAGTCCCTGAAAATTAATTATCCTTATCTCTTAGAATCATATAAATTTATAAGACTTCAATCTTTTATATCTAACTTCTGTTCCTACTATGGCATGGGCATTTGTTTTCATTTCCCTCTCCTTTATTTCTATTTTCTATAAGTTGTTTCTACAAAAGCTTTTAAAAAAGGAAAAATGGCCACCAGCACCTGTCTCATTTTGAGAGGCAAGATCTTATCACTGACAGCTAATCAATAAAAAACAAATGAAAAGTAATAACATCAGACTCCAGGAGTAGGATTTTCTATTCCTAGCCTGAAGCGAGGGCTCACCAATATGCTAAAATCAATCAATCTCCTTTCAGACTGAACCAAAGTCTTAATCGTTAAATCTTTAACAGTACCATATGCAGAGCCCCCTGCTGCTTGCGCTCCAAGTACCAAATAGAGCAGACTGTCACTACCTTTCTTCCCCTCTGGCCCTCATCACCCAGACAGAGCACCAGGGAGGCTCACAGCTGCCCATGAGAGGAGAGGGAGCAAGACATAGGTGCAAGCCTTCCTGCTAAGCAGATTACAAGTAGCCTCCATCCCCTCATCGTAATGAAAGCCATTCCAAGTTGAGACACACATAGTCAATGCAAAGCTGGATGGTGATCAAATTTTCTGAAAAGTAATGGTCAAAGGGTTGAAAAGGGAACTTGCATATATATCATAATCTAGCATGAGAAAGACACGAAGGGAAATGCATGCCTTACAAGAAATTGTTTCTTTAAGCAAATGAGAAGAAATAAAAGATATAAAAGCTTCACAGAAATATCTGGAATTTCTCTTGCTTATGCTACTTGCATGCACTTGATTTTTTAAAATGAAAGATTCAAAACCAGAAATATCATGGTTTATTTATTTTTTTAATATGGAGCAATTATGAGTCTGCCCTAAAACTTTTCCCTCTGTAAACTCTCAAAGATTTGTGTTAGTCATTCAACATACGCAGTTAATTAGACTATCAATGAACTTGGAAAAGTGAGCACATACAATGTAAAATCGGGTACTGGGTACCCTAATTAAAATAATTGCTCATACTTTCTCTTGAGATGTCTATTGCTAAAATATAAAGAATAATCTCCCATTAATTTTCAAGGGAATAATAAAATTAATCTTTTAGCACTAAAGTAACTCTGATTCACCTCTTGGAGGGAAGCAAAACAAAACAAGGAAGCATCCATATTTCAGAGAGAAATGACTGCACCAGTTCAAGAAGCACCTGCAACAGTGATCCTGAGAACAAACTGCACAGTAGCCTATAAGGAAAATGATAGAGTCGGGGTCTGCATTTTACTTCTCTGTGCAAGAGTTTTATGTTCTCTGGCTGCAAATCCTTTCTCTGAATTGAGCTGTCTTTATTTTACGATTCCATTCTTAGTGAGAAGCTAGATTCACAGAATCTAATTGTATTGGGCCCACACAAGCCTAAAGAAGCCTTCTGATCTCATGCATTCTTTATACAACTGACAAGATTGAGGACCAGCAAGGGGGAAGCCTTTGGCACGGTACTAGGGAATCTTGCTTAATAGTTACTTGCAATAAGGTAGATGTAAAGGTACCATGTTTGATGACATTAGTGTAATATTTCTTCTGTCTCTTTCTCTTTCTCTCTCTCTCTCTCTCTCTCTCTCTCTCTCTGACAGTTCCTGTGATATTCCCTCCTCCCTCCCTTCCCCTACCCTTTCCCCCTCCCTCCCACTCCCTCTCTCCAGTCTCCCATTCTTGTTCTCCCTCTCCTTTTCACTCCACGTCTTCCTTACTTACTTTCATATTCACACTTATGGACCCTTCCTATGGCATCCTGTGCTGTGCTCTCACATTAATGAAACTGAAGCTTATTAAGAGTGTAACTAGGACTTTAAGTCTTGTCACAAAGAACAAAAAATACAAGTCATGTAGAGAAAAACCTGGAGAGATATTCTCCCCTGGGAGCAATGTCAACCATCTGTTTTCCTTCCTTTTTTTTCCCAAGTGGGTGGTATTTCATTATTTCCCAATGATTATACATATACACATAGTCATACATATAGACATAATGTGCACATACATCCACAGACGTGTATATGGTGGTGCAGTGGTTAGACCAGTTGGTGACTAAATGAAACTTCAGTATTTAAAACCAGTGAGTTTCTCTGAGATGCAAAAGATGTGGCAGACTGCTTCAGGAAATGCTTATGTCATTGGAAACCCAGTGAGATAGTTCTACTCTATTCTCTAGCATGAACATGTGCTAGATAAATTGATACTACAGACATTTTTATTGTTACAGTGTGTCTGAACCAACTCAATTGCAACTGAAAAGAAGGTATATATATGTATATATAATATATATGTTATAAAAGACAACACACGACATGGAAAAGATGAGATAGCACATAAGTTTTATAACAAAATAAAGACATGACAAGAGAACTGTGTCTGATTTACATTGGCCACACAACTTTTGTCCATAGTTTTGTAAGCTTAGGTTCCAACTCAGCAATCGAATGAAATACTGCTTAATCCTGCAACAGCTTCAATTTATTTTAATGTTTAAACTCTGTTACAGACACTGTGTCAATCATCTACTGACAGTCTTCATTTGCCCTGACTCTACAGTTTACCAAGCAAGCTTGTAGGGAAGCTTGGGAAGAATGTGAATTCCAGAACACTTCACATATTCCTTTGGAACTTGAACATGGTGCAAGAGGGATCGAGAGCATAATTTATGGCTTAACATCAGGAGAGGTAGGTGTCAGGGTTGTGTCCTCTCACCATACTTAATGAAACTAAATGCCAAGCAAAAACCTGAGAAGCCAGATCATATGAAAATTATGAGGCATCAAGATAGGAATAAGGCTTATTAGTAACTTGTGGTATGCAGAGGAGAAAATATTGTTTGCTGAAAATGAGGAGGAATTGAAGTACTTGTGCATGAAGGCCAAGAATTATAACCCTCAATGTAAGGAAGACCCAAATCCTCACAACTCGTCCAGTAGGTAACATCGTGATAAATGGAGAAATGGCTAAAGATGTCCAGGTCTGGTCTTAGTTGGATCCACAATCAATGTTCATGAAGGCAGGAGTACAGAGAGCAAAAGACATATTGCATTAGGTAAATCTGCTGCACAAAAGCACGTTAGCAAAGTGAAGACAAAGTATGTTTCTCTGAATCCTAAGTTGCTCTGGACCCATCCATGGTATCGCCATTGCATCATATGTATGCAAAAGCTGGACATTGAAAAAGAAAGACCTTAGGTTCAGTGTTTCTCAACCTGTGGGTTGCAACCTCTTTCACAGGGGTCACCGAAGACCATCAGAATAAAAAAACACATATTTCCAATGGTTGGGGGTCACCACAATATAAGGAACTGAATTAAGGGGCCGCAGCTTTAGGAAGATTGAGAACCACTGCCTTAAAGGAATCAAGACATTTGAATTGTGCTGGAGAATAACACTGAAAATATCACGGGCTGCTGTAAGGGCAAACTGAACTGTTTGGAAGAAGTAAGTCCAGAGTGCTCCTTAGTGGCAAGGAGTGCCAGCTTTTGTCTTATATTCTTTGGGCATGCTGTCAGGAGAGATCAGTCCTGGGAGGAGGACATCATGTTTGTCAAGGCGTGTCAAGGACACAGAGGACGGCCCTTGAAGAGATGGACTGACACAGTGGGTGTCTCAGTGGACTCAGGATAGGGGCAATTGTGAAGATGGTACAGGACCTGTGTTCTTCCATTGCGTGTAGAATTGCTATGGGTTGCTATTACCTTGATCATACTTAACAACAACGTCAACCAAAGCATCGTTTTTCATGGTCTCATTAAATCTGGAGAAAATTAGTATCCATTTGAAGAACTACATTGCAATAATATAGATATTGCCAGATAGAGCAAATAATTTTCCAAAACAGGAATATTGAGTATGCAAGTATTTCATTGATAAAGGCTTAAAAAAGAGAAAGAAACTTCTATTGAGTCAATTCTTCTCACAGCAATTCTATAGGTCAGATCAGGCCTTCTCCCAAAGGTTTCTGAGGCTATAAACTTTTATGGATGGAGACAGCTTCATATATTTCCCATAGGGTAGCTCATGGGCTCACACTATTGAACCAGGGGTTAGCTCTCGAACTCATAAAGCACTACGCCACCAGGGACACTGGAAAAAATTAAGAGATAATAAAATATCAAAAATTGTGAACTGAGAAGTGTAGAAAAGACAATACATATCTTAGAAGAAATTTGTCGTGCTATCCAAATTCTTAAGTGGATATTTATTTCATATGCTTCTACTTCTATATCTGCAAGTAATGGATTAGTTTTATTCTTTCATTCAGCAAACCCCTAGAGGTATCTATTACATCCCTAATTTTGCTGTGAAAATTGGGATTCATTGGCATAGCATCACGTAAATATGTGGGCTGAGCAATGGACTAAGGACTGCAAGATTAATACAAACCCACCAATCACTTTGCAGGAAAAAGATGAAGCTGTCTCCTTCTGGGAAGATTTGCAATATAGGAAGGCTAAAGAAACAGCTTTACTTGGTGGGTAAAGAGTGACTGTAAATCAGAAGCACCTTCGTGCCAATGGGGTGAGTCGTAGCACCCTCACATTCTTGTAACTTTTATTTCAAGGAGAGTTAAGAAGACATCTGAGCATGAGGAAGAGTCTTTTCTGGACAGTAACCACAATATCTACTGTTGCACTGTGATGGGTAAGATGATCTAGCTTGGGGATAAAGAGCAAAGGTTTTCGATAACAATGGACTTGCTGCGTGCAAGGAAAGACAAATGTGCAGGGAATATTGGGAAGTTAAAGCATTTTGCTTATACTTTAAATGGCTGGACTAAAAACTTTAGAAATGTGAGTTGAATTAAGGGACCTGGTAATTTGGAGGTTATATTTTGCTGCTTTGAATCATACATGATCTTGGAAATAATTGAAGATAACCCAAATAAATAGCTAGAAGAAATTAGCAATGATTTCTAAACACATATCTTGGATTTGATAATAGCTGAACAATATGCTTTTGTTTTTTGCTGATGAGTAAAGGGTTTCGCTAAAAAGATATTTTGCTATATAAATCTTCCAAATCTGTGTTTGTGAAAACATTCATCATTTTCTTCCCCAAATGGCCTGATCTTTATTCTTTTTATCGGAGGATGTCATAAGAAACCCCAAAGAGAAAATTTTCAGACATGTTCTTTCTTGCTGTTGAAATCTACAAAAGCGCCATGCTTTGTTAATCTAAGATGTCTCTTATGTGCTAGTTGTTCTACATATGACAGCGCTTCAAAAATCCATTGAAATGTTAGAAAATGGAGTCTTAAAAGAACATTTGAAGCCTTCTTCTAGTGTTCATTTAGGGACAGTTGAGGACATATGTAAATAAACTTAATGATCATATATTAAATAACAAACTATATGATAACAACCTAAGTACAGTTAGTTAATTAGGACAAAAGAGCTTTACAGTTAATGTTTTTTTTATCATTTTTAGTTCTTTTCTATTACACATGGGAATTAAGCACAATGGAAAGTTTCCTCGGTATGTGCTGACAACTATGAAAATCCCACATCCACCTGTCACTTCATCTCTTAAAGGTCTGGAGCTCTCCCATTAAATTTTGGAAAATTGAAGAATACCTTCAAAAACCCTTGGTGTTACTTATTTAAGTGACCTTTTCTCCTTATTATTAGGGTAAAATATAGACTGAACGATTTGATAAGAATTTGGTTAAAAATGTTGCATTTCTATTTCAAATATAGACTCTAAAAAGTGCCTCGTTTTTATATATTTGGAAGTCAGTAGATTGGATGACTGAAAACTATGAGGCCCTGCATGTCTGAAAGACCTTTATGTTTTCTGCTGAAAGCATATTGCTTTAGAATACATATCAGTGCAGTTGTTCCAGAGATTTTGTCATTAATTAAAGTGATATATCCATTTGTAAATAGAAGTTACTTATCTATATCCATCTATCTGTTTGCCATCTATGTATCTATCCAATATCACTGGCAGTGCTAAGGTTAATCACTGAGCTGCTAAAAAGAGTCAATGGTACAAACCTTCCATCTGCTTCTTGGGAAAAAATAGCAATCTCCTTTCATAAAGACAACTTCGGAAACCTTATGGGATAGTTCTACAGGTTCATTATTCGTCAAAATGATAGGATAGGGATTTATTTGGGGGGGCATCATTGATAGGGATTTATTTTTGCAGTATATATGTAAGGGTAGGTCAAAATGCATTATTACAAAATAAAAAAATGCTTATCAAATAGAAAATCTCTGAACATTTTCTTCTTCTGGGTCTATGCACTTCCAAAGAAATTTGTTTCATTTCATTAATTATGGAGGAAGAATCTTACACTCTACAGTGTGAAGATTGACAACAGTTAGCCATAAAAATTGTGTTTCCTTCAAATGTTCTGTGAGTTTCATGAGGAAAGAAAAGTGTAGCAGGGCATAAAAACGACTGTAACAATGAATGTGGTGGGACATTTTTTAAAAATATGTTAGGAAAGACCTTGCTAACCTTGAAAAATGAGTAATTGCATTACCATGATGTAGGAAAAATTCCTAGACTCCATTTTTGGGCATTTTTATAACCAGTATAGTTTTCCATTTTCTTAATAAACAAAAAACAAACCTTTACTATAAGCCCTCACAATTATCCTGTGTCCTTTAAGATTATGCTTTTGAATGAAGACAACAGCAACAACAAAACAGCCTTCTGAAATGTTTCTCTGCCATGAACATTACTATGCTGTAAACTATCCGGTAAATTCCCTCAGAAGGTGTTTTTTTCATTTGAACTTATTTACCTGGAGGGATTCTGAAAAAAGCCTAACCATTGTATCACAGATAGAACTTGTTTACCATCATCCACTTAAAAGATAGATGGTTAAGCACATTTTTGTTTGGAATTAACTCATGCATGTGGAGCCATAATAGTGCTAGCAGTACATTTTTAAAAAATCTCAAGATGAAATTTTAATCATGGACCTTAACGATGAATATAATGTTGGTTTTGGGTGTCATGTACAGAAATCTGGCTTATAATGTTTACAATCTTGCATATATTAAAGAGGCCCTTGGGATAAGGACAAATGATAGGTCTAAGGGAATCCAATGGAACTTTTAAGACAGATATTAACCTCTACCTCCACTGAAGCAGAGAAGGGAATGCTGAAGAGATAGATTTTTATATGAATGTTTTACCATGCCACATAAAAGCAATACTATATACAATGTCCTGATAATTTGTCCTTCTTCCTCTCATTTACTATGAGTTTTATGACCTGAACTTTAAAATATTTGCCCTGTCGGGAGAGTTATTTTGTAAAATAAAATTTTTCTTTGCTATATGTCCTGACATTGTTTTAAAAATCCTTTTATATTACACCTTCACATATTAGTAATACCTAATAAAATGTACTTTAAATATCACTCTTTATATCTACAAAGTTTCTTGTTATGACTTGGTTAAACACATGGTTGCAGATTGAGGTAAATTTTAAAACTTTATTCTAGTTTCTGTGACAGTTCAGACAATAAAAGTAATTTTCTATAGTTCACTGGAGAAGAATATTGTGTTTGATAAAGTTGAAGATCAGAAAATAGGGGAACGTCCTCAAAGAAAGGTTGATTTTTTTTTGGAAGGGAAGGTTCTTCTTTTATTTATTTAGCATCCTGGCTGAAGTATTTGGTCCAAATCTAGCAATAATAATTTTGAGGTAGTACAGGTATAGGGAAATGTTGTTCTGTAGTAAACAGGTTGACTTTTAGTACAATGGTACTGTATAACAACAGCACGTTAATATAGTTAATACTAATATTATAAATACACAGTAGGTAACAGGTTTTACTTTGTCTCAATATCTGTTTTTTATACATAGCAGTTGTTCAGAGGAACCGTTACAGCTCCCACAACTGGAAATTCTATACGTCTGAGTGACATTGCTATGTACTTGTACTAATACTTATAAATATTTGGCTTATGACTGCACACACACCTGAATGTCATTTTGTAAAAATGCTATTTTGGAAAATTCTGTATAGTATGAGTAGACAGTTTTATATTTCAACCCCTTATAAATCATTCATGCACTCACATCTTGTCTATTTCTGCTTTTTTTATTTAATGCTATAATGCCCTGATGAACATTTTTGAAAGGACAAAAGTTCTTTGTCAAAGAGGACAAATTGTGAATGAAAGGTTGTAATCATAACTTTGGAGCTTCTTCAAAAGGAAAGATGGACCCAAATCACTGCATTGTCCAGAAAGTTATTATCACAAGCACTAAAATTCACTTGTCACAGGACTTAATATAACAAAAAGGGGATGCTCATACTACCACATTCTTCATTTTTACTCTTAATCAATCTGTTTGGGAGAACTTTTGTGTTATCAGTTAAATTAAGATATTCAAACTAAAAATACTAATCTTTTGGTGAGAGGCAATGTTTTATTTTAGAATGTACATTAGCCCTTACGGTTTCTGAAAGTACTTCCACGAATGATTATGATTATGGCATGACCAGTGTAATTCCCTATAGTTAGCTGTGAGGCTTCATCAAAGATTTTTTTAATGCTAGAGAAGCATTATTGTTAGTTAAGAAAGAAAATAAATAACTAAAATCAAAAGACTACAAATAATATTTTACCTAATTTTATATAGGTATTGATATGAATGATCTATCTGAGCTTGTTTATACTAGTAATTGACATAAATCTGTTAAATATATAACTAAGATTATTGGTACCTTATCAAAATAACTATAATGATTTTAAATGGTCTTTCATATATTCTTCATTCACCCAACAACTTTTAGTAACTAATTTTAATTTGTCTACCTATTCAGTCAATTCAAGAAAAAGTTATTGCATGCAAAAATGACTGAATATTGGCAATATCATGTAACAAGTTATATATTAGTAGAAAATAATGTGAAATGTCTCTGTGGCTAAAAGAACATTTTTTGGTCGGAAT
The DNA here is from genome assembly GCA_004026705.1 of Nesogale talazaci. Taxonomy (NCBI): domain Eukaryota; kingdom Metazoa; phylum Chordata; class Mammalia; order Afrosoricida; family Tenrecidae; genus Nesogale; species Nesogale talazaci. The sequence continues at coordinate 64,498 of PVJH01011364.1, forward strand.
TTTGGTGACTAGTAAGTTAAATTTTGCATTAAGCTTTGCACAAATACCTATATCCTATCCAGTAATAAGTATCTTCTGAATGTAATATATGGCAGATTATAAAATATATCAGATAACATGCTGAAAGCAAGCATAATTGTTGAGCTCAAATTAGTTATTTTGATGATTGTATCATTATACTTAAAATAATCATTTTTTTTTATTTTGAAAATCACAAGAAGACAAAGCAAAAGCAATAGAAAAACACCAAAGCATTTTTTTCTATACAGGCATCTATAAAAATAAGTTCGATATCAATACTATAATACATAAACAGGTAGTCTCTGCCTTATGATAGATATCTTTTCTGATGATGCTATCATAAATTGGTTCTGAAGTAGGATAATTTCTAGTTGTATTTAAAGCATTCATTTGAGTTGTTATTTTCATTGCTTTATAACAGCATCTTTAGAATACTTACTTTTATTTGACTTATACATGAATCTAATACATACATAAAATACAGAAGTCAAAAGCATATTCTGATGAGAAAGAATCTGTTGACCAACTTTATCTTTGGCAGTAGCAGTAATAATTCCACTCATGGAAGTTTCTGAATCTTCTGGATTTTAATCCTTTAAAGTGGAGATGAACATTATAATCAGAAATCTAATGAGAATAATCTCAATTGTCCTTTTTGTTTTTTTCTTATATTTTGCAGTAGTATCTCATTTCTTTCCAGAGCTGTCTTTAATTTTAGCAAAGTTATCAACATTTGGGTCCATAGTTTCAAGAGTGTGAAACTCCTGATTGAGTTTGGGAAAATATCCAGCTAATCTTTCACTTCAAAGGGGTGACTCATGAGAACAAATGAAGGCGGAGGAAGAGAGTGTGGAGTGCATCCTGGCCCGCCATATCTTGAGAACAATATTCCCACTCAGAACAGAGAGGACCATGTGGTTGGTCCCACTATGAAACATGGTATCCCTTGCTGAACCAAGGCCCTACAGGGACAACAATGGAGAAGCAAGGTCCGGAATGTACCCTGTCTGACCCCACAACACCAGGGCAAAACACTAAGTGTGTGCAGCAGAGCATGGAGTTTCCAAAGGAATGCCAATTCATTAAGTCCTGATCTGTCAACTTGCCCTCTATAAGCTGGTTTATGAAATAGTGTTCTATAAATTATGACTTGGTCGACATTGGTAATATCAATGGTTGTATTTGAAACTCATGTAGTATGGAAGACTTCTTTGCTCAAATATATTTTATCAATTGTGAATTTTCCTAAGAATTGTTTTTCATATTCCCTGCATGCATTTCCCATAACTTTCTCAGCATAAGCTGTAATGTTCTAATGCATTGATGTTTTTAAGTGGAGTACATCATATTTTAATTGGAGATGTACAAAATAGGAGGCGCTGTTATAAATCATGAATGATATCATTAAACCAAGTGAGTACAGCCAGCAATAAAATGTCAGTGAATATGTAAGACAGTCTAAAATGGAGCATCAGTGAAGACTGTCAGTCCTTTAAAAGAAAGGCTAAGAAAATACTAAGGATGAAAACTGAAAAGGGATAATCAGAAAACAAGCAAAGCTAAAATAAAGAAAATTGCAACCTGGTTACACAGTTTTGTAGATGGCTTCTCAAAGAGTTGGGGATGTAAAATAGTTTATAATAAAATTGAATGTGTAGGAAAAAAGTACTTTGTCTAGAAAATTAGAAATTACTTGGTAGATATAATTATGGCTAGTAAAAACACTTTTTCATTTATTCAAGAAAGTAAAAGCATAACATGTTAATTAAAACCGCAGACACATTATCATAAAAACCTCATATAACATTAGTGTGACATTCAGTAAATTATTTAATATTTCTTTTTGCATGCAGTCCTAGCTCTTCCTGTTGCTGTTGCATACCATCAAGTTGATGCTAGCTCACTGGGGTCCTAAATACAATAGAACAAAAATGCAACCTCGTCCTAGCCTCACAAGTGTGTTATATGTGAGTCAACTGTTCAAAACTCTGAGCCAATATTTTATAGGAGGATACTAATATAATTTTATGTAATGATAATCTAACAATTGCTACAAATGATAAATTATATTTGTCATTAAAATATAGAAGTGTGAAGATGTTAATTATCAACCAAACCCCTTCAACATGTTTCTGAAGGAGGTTTTCCAACTATCTAACTCAAGTTGCAGTATAGAAAGAGTCTAGGGTTAACATAGAGAGTGATGCTGAAGCCATCCAAAGAAGATGGAAAAAATATCCAAAGACATAGTAACACAAAAACTGGCTTTCAATCTAGTCAAAAGCTTATGAAAAAAAAGTCAATGGTGCTGAAGGAAGAGGTTCAAGCTGCACTGAAAGCCTTAGCCAAAACTGAGACTCCAGAATTTGATGGAGTACCAATTAAAAAGCTTAAACAGGATGATGACGTGCTGACCTTCCTTCCTTATATATGCTAAGACATGTGGAGCATGGCCATTTCGCTAACAGACTGGAAGAGATCCGTATTTGTACCCATTACAAACAGTGTTGATGCTTCCAAATGCTCCACCTGTAGAATGTCATTGAGATAACATGTACTTTTTTTTCCTGAGGATCATTAAGCCATGCTTGCAGAATAAGATTGACAGGGTGCTGTGAGAGCCTCAACCAGGATTCAAACAAGTGAAATAAGGGATATCATTCCTGATGTCACATGGAACTTGGCCGAAAGTAGAGAATACCAGAAAGATTTTTACCTATTTTTTATTGATTATGCCAAGGCATTTTACTGTGCATATTATAACAAGTGGTGGATATCTCAAGGAAGGGAATTCCAGAACACTGCTCCTGCCAAATTTGTTAATGGAGCATGAGGCAGTTGTGCTAATATGACAATGGAATACTGTGCAGTTTACAATGAGGAAAGTTGTACTTCAGAATTTTATACTATCACTATACTGATTTATCTGAATGTGGAGGAAATCATCATATAAAATAAATTATGTGAATAAGAATGTTGAATCAGGATAAGATAAAGGTTTATTAACAACATGTGATATGCAGATGACACAACTATGCTTGCTGACAGTGAGAAGGCTTGAGATACCTGCTGATGAAGATCAAGGATTGCAGCCTTCAGTTTGGATTACAACTCAATATAAAGAAGATAAACATCCTCACAATTGGACCAAAAGTTAACATCATAGCAAAAGGAGAAAAGATTCAAGTTGTCAAGGATTTGGTCTTGCTTTGATCCAAGATCACTGTTCAAGAATGCAGCAGCCAAGAGAACAAATGATGCACAACATTAGGTAAATCTGCTGCACAGGACCTCATTGAAGGTTGAAAAGCAAGGGTTTTTCTTTGAGAACTAAGGTGTGCCTGGACGAAGCCATGGAAGTTTTAGTTGTCTCATATGTGAAAATTTGACGTTGAATAAACAAGATAAAAGAAGAATAAACGCACTAGAATTATGGTGATAGAGAAGAATATTGAAAGTACCCAGGACTACCAAAAGGACAACATACCTATCTTGGATAAAGTAAGGTCAGAGTGCTCTTTAAAAGCAATTATGGTGGGCTGAGACCCGGTGGTGTTGTGATTGTTCTCAGGACTGCGGCCCACTGGGCTGGTGGCAGCAGCAGCTCTCCAGGAGCAAGGCTGGGCCTCCTACTCCTACCAGAGAACAGTGATGCCCCCGCTCCCCAAAAAAAGCAATTATGGCAAGATTTCTTTCTTACATACCTTTTGCCAAGAACGTTTTGCCAAGAGAACAGTAGATGACCATGCTTGGTCAAATGGTAGGCGCTGAGAGAGGAAGAGTCCCAATAAGATGGATTGGCACTCTGGCTGTAACAATGGCTTCAAGCGTAGGAGCAAATGTGAGATGGCCAGAAACCAACCTTGTTACTTCTGTTGTGCACCGGGTTGTTATGAGTTGAAATATGGTAAAAAGAAGGTTTTCTTAACCCCTAATGATTTGCATCCTCAGAGATTCATGGGCACCATTCTATCCTGTCCTTGAAAGTCACAGAGTAAGAATTGATAAAATGATAGTAAAATAAAATTGTGAGTAACCTTTGAGGAAAAATTCTGTACTTACATTCTTTTAATAATGCCCAGAAGCTCAAACTGTGTTTATTTTAATGATCTTTGAGTTTGAGGAATAAAAAATACCTGAAGGAGAAATATCAGGGCTGTAATATAGATAAGATAAGATTTTCCAATGTGATTCTCATAGGACAATCCTTAATATCCTAGAGGACTGGGCAGGTACATTATTTTGAAAGCAAAAATCAGTTTCCTTAGTTGTTTTTTTTTTTAAACCAAAGTCATTTTCATTTTTTAGCTTCTTCAGAATAAGCTGTCATGACTGCCCTGTGTCCTTTAATAAATTGTATTAAGTGTACAGTATGAAAAAATAACAATTTGTAAATTACTAAGGGTTTATGGGGAAGGGAGAAGGAAGGGTAATATAGGGAGCTGATACTGGGCCTGGAGGGAGGGAGAATGTTTTGACAGTGATGATGGCAATGGATGTGGAAATGTGGCCTGCATACAATTGATGTTGTTATAGATTGTGATGGGAGTTGTATGAGTCCCCAGTAAAATGATTCATTAAAAAATGGGGGAGGGGAAAGGGGAGCTTTTTTTTAAAAAAAAAAAAAAAAAA
>PVJH01011365.1:0-50310 GCA_004026705.1 Nesogale talazaci
CCCCCCCCCCCCCCCCCCCCCCCCCCCCCCCACACACACACACGCCAGTCTGGACTCTGTTAATACCCAGGTGGGAGGACTAGGGAGCAAGCCCGGATTCCACCAGGAAGCCACCAGGAAGCCACCAGGAAGGTTGCAGGTATGAGTTGGGAACTGCTCTGGTGGCTCTTTTGGGTATGTGGACCCTCATTGGAGCATGGCTGATGAGTTATTGAGGGATTGCAGGCCCCCCCCTCCCTGCATCCCTCTGCTTTTCTTGTTACTTTCTGGAGGTTTGAAGGGAGGAATCCGAAGTGTAAGGCTACCTACCAACTGCCAAATTGGCAGTTCCCGCCGACCACCGCTGAGTGGGACAGATGTGAGGGCATACTCTCCATAAAGATTTACAGCCCCAGGAACCCTATCTGGGGGCATGGTTGGAACAGACTCCCCTGCAGTGGGTTTGGGTGTGTCTGATCAGGACACCACTGGGTGGAGGAGGGGATTGGAAGAAGTTTTGGGACAGCAGCGAGGGCTGGCTCAGGCGTCTCTGAGGACCGTGCCAGGAGGCCCTGGCAGAGAAGGGCACAAACTCGCTACTGCTGGAACGTTCCGTGCTCGGGACTGGTCAGCAAGGCTCCCAGGCTGCCAGAAGAGGAGCAGGGTCCCCTCTGCGGGTGGGGCGGGCGGTGGCGGCAGGGGTGGGGATCCCCGGGGCCGGGCCGGGGCGGGGCGGGGCGGGGCGGGGGCGGGGCTCGGGGCGTCTGCAGGCAGCGGCGGCCGCGGAGAGGCGTCCACAGCGGCGGCGGCGGCTGGGGCAGCGGCGGAGCGGGCGGCGGAGCCGGGCGGCCGTGGCGGCGGAGGCTGAGGGTGAGCGCGGCGGGGACGCGGCCTCGGGGCGCCGCGGGGAGCGCGGGGCGGAGGTCTGCTGCGGGGGAGCGGGGTCGCGAGCGCCCGGGCTCGGGCCGCACAGGGCGCCCGGTGAAGCCTCCTTCCTTCCGCTGCTCCGGACGGACGCCGGAGCCTTCCAGAGGGAGGGAGCGCGCGAGGACACCTCCTTGTCCTTTAGACTTGCTCAAGTAGTCGCAGTCCCAGTGCCCGTCCTGATGCTCCACCGGCCCCCCCTCCCGGAGCAGGACTGTGTAGGGATAGCCCCTCTATTCCTTAGCCAGTCCCCCACCCTTCCCGGGCCCTCAGCAATGCAACACGCCCTCCTGTTCCCTCCACCTCCAAACCGTGTGTTCCTGGAAGAGACCCCATTCCTATCCAGCCTCCCAGCCCCAAGGGAGGCGCTGGATCCCACAGCCCTGGAGACAAGAACAGGTCAACCCCTTTCCCTCGTCCCCCTGAACACCTGGACCTTCCCACTGTCATCATGGGACACAGAGGTTCTTCGCTGGCAGGCAAGCTGCTGTCCCCAGGACCCAGCACTCCTTGCCTTCGCCCTCCCTACTCCCCAGGACTTGAGTTTGGCCAAAGGGGCCTGTGGATCCCAAGCTTTGGGAACAATGTGACCCATTTCCCCAAAGATTGGCCCCAGGCCAGCCATGCTCCCGCGGTGGTGGAGACACCTGTCTGGTCTGCCAGCTGAAGGACTGAGAAGCCGCCAATGGGCCAGCCACCTCTGAGATCTTCTTCCCAGTCTGCCCCTGTGGCTTGTCAGCTTTGGGGAGCAGGACCAGGCGCGTTGGCACTTGAGGCTTCCAAGGCTGTTGCGGATTCCATCCTCTGCTCCTCCGCACCAGAATTCCTCGTGTTTGGGAGCTGAGGGGCCAGTACAGATGGGGCAGGCCTCAGACACCTCTCCCCACCCCCCCCCCTTCCAAGTCCTCCTCTTCCTACCCTATAGCCAGGCAACAGGAACCCTGATACCCCAGGTCATTAGGCACTCGGCTGCTCACCAAAAGATCAGCAGTTCGAACATGAGCGTCTGTGTCCATAAAGATCACAGCCTTGGATGCCCGATGGGGCACTATAGAGAGGTTCACTGTGCCTTGGAATGGACGCAACTCCAGTGGGCTTCCTTTGGAGCCAGAGTGAGGGTGAAGGGGGAGGGGCCTCCAGGCAACTCGGGGTAGAGCAAATGGGGCTAGTATTCAGGACCTCATCTTCCCCCACCGCTCCGTGGCGCTCCACCCTTCACTGTCAGAAACTTTGCTCTCCCTTACCAGGCACCGTCTCCGTCTCCTCTGGACAGGGCTTGGGCCATCTGCACAGCATCAAGTCCCCAGAGCCCAGAAGGCTGGGCTGGGACCATGAAGGGCTGAGATCTGTCTGGGGCAGCTTGAGGAAGGTGGCTGATAGCCAGGTCAGGCTGGGTGTCTGGCTGGGGAGCCAGGGGCTTGGGGACCTATTCCTGGCATTTGCTGAGCTCTGAAAAGGGTTGGAGGGCTAGCTTTGTAGTGAAGAGAGACGGCAGAGCAGAGGCTGTTTTTCCTGCGTGTTTCTGACTGTCTTGTGTTGCTATGGTGACAGTTTTGCCTCTCTTCCTCCTTCTGACTCTTCTGGGAGCTGGTTTTTATTGGTCTGTTGTCCTGTCTTTTATGGCTCTAATTTCTCCTCTCGACTTGCCCTGAAATAAACAGTCATAAAAATGGGCTCTTGGCCCAGGTTGGGGGCTGGCAGAACTTCACCTTCTCCTGGCCTTAAGCTCTTGCGTGTGTTGGTGGGCGACAGTGGGGCGGAGCCATAGGGCTAGACCCTCCCGTACTCCTCTCCGCCTCTCAGCTCTGAGGGAGGACAGCAGCATCACAGACCCAAGCGCACAGTGGGTACCATACTGCCTCTGTGCTAATCAAAGACAACCAGGGTGGGGGAGGAGTTTCATCTTCATAACTCTCCTGTGAGATAGAAGATGCCCCAGTAACCTCCAGGTGGCTGAGCTATCTCCCCAAGGCAATGCTGATTATGAGCACATAGTCAGCCTTCAGGTTTGGGTGAATGGATGAAACGCCCTGGAGCTGTGCCAATCTGTATGCAAATCTTCTGACTACACGCTGTCGAACACGCCGTTCCTGCTCCCAGAGACCCATGGGCCTTTCTTTGGCCTATCCCCTTATGACCAGCTCCAAGGAAGCTCCTCAGAAGGGGTTGGCCAGTTCCTCTGGCCCTTCTCTGGAGACAAACGGTCTATGAGACTGCCTGGAGCAATCTGGCCACGGCTTTTGAGCCCTTGCGAGCTGAATGGATGGGACCCAACTTGAGAGGGGCGCTAAGCCTTTGTGATTTCCTGTTTTCACACGCGGCACCAAGAAGAATCCAGTTTGCATTTACTCTCAACTCCCAGCCTAGATTCAACCGGATGAGTGGGGACACTGAGAAGGGAGAAAGCCCTGGGTGGGACTTCATCACTTCCCAGGGCCTTAAGGTCACTGACTGTCAGCTGTCAGTGACATGTTCCAGTGAAACCTCCCCTCCCCTTGCCTTTCTCTGGTTTCCCTGGATTGTGAACTTGAACTTCCTGTAACCATCTCCAGCCCCCATTTCTCCCTTCTCATCACCCATGATGCAACTTTGTCTTGTTAATAACAAATGGATAAACTGATGTGGAAGCACGGCACAAAGAGGGAATGTGCAGGCTGTCCCATTGTCAGCTGTTAGCCCAAGGACAGTCCATTCGCTCATATGGGTCTCAGTTTCATAGTCTTTAAAATGATATTGAAACCATTTATCTTATTGAACACATCTGAATGTTCTTTTAGGGTGGAATGGAATCATTTACAATTAATGCTCTGAAAGGTTGAACCCAGAAGGGACCACAGTGCCCTAGTTCTCCTGGGAGGTCTGTGTTAAAGACTGAGCCATTCACTGTCCAGAGAGGAAGAGCTGACTTAGTATAACCAAAATAAAATAAAATCTCATGATTAAAGGGCTTCTCTAAAATCATCTTATCTTGTTAATAACAAGCGGATAAAGTGATGTGAAAGCATGGCACAAAGAGAGAATGTGCAGGCAGTCCCATTGTCAGCTGTTGGCCAAAGGACAGTCCGTTCACGCATATGGGTCTCAGTTTCATAGTCTTTAAAATGATATTGACCTTGATGCTGAATTCTACCCTCTCACTCTCTTTCTTTCTTTGTCTAAATTTTCACTTATGTAGCCTGAATTTACTGAATACCAACTCTGTACCAAATTCACTTTTGGAAATGATAAAGGGAATTGAACACAAATTTTTGGTTTTTCACAGATATCTAGTCTTCTAACAAAGACAGACATGACAGGAGATCCTTGCATTACTGTCAGAGAAATAATGTGATAAAGAAAGGCAGGGGAGGGTCATGTGGAACCAGGGTGAGGGTGCAGGTGGGGTGGAGGGAGGCAGCTACACTGGGTGCCCTGGAGCGTCCCTCTTTTGGGAAGCCCGAGTTCTGGTTGTCAAACCCCAATGTCATCCTCATAGAACGGCACCTTGAGGTTTTTGAGACTGGAAATCTTCACCGGAACAAAGCGCCTGATCTTTCTCATGAGGAGCAGCTGGTTGGTTTGAGCCGCTGGCCTTGTGATTAACAGCTCAACGCATAACCCACTGTCATCAGAATGCCTTGGTGTGATCCTTGGCAAGCCCCTCATTTAACTTTGGTGAGCAGAGCAGGAGAGAGAGAGAGGCCAGGCAAGTCAACAACCCTGCTGAGTTTGGAGTCATCTGCTCACAGTAGCCTCTGGCTCCTATTTAGCTTGTGTTGAAAGTGTTTCCCCAAAGCTGACGTGAGTTACTTGAAAAAGGCAACATGGTGATTAGAGAGAAAATGAGTCAAACATGAGTGTAAATTCCACTACTGCTGCTGCTTCCTGCCTATGGCAGCATGAAAGGATGAGAGAACTCTGAGCCTCAAATTTAATATCTGTAAAATTGGGATCATGAACACTCCCTTCGAAAGCTGCAATGATATTAGGTGTTTGCACAGTCAGGTGTGTGCCTGTGTCACAGTAGGACCCGGGAACAGAGCTCCCGAGAGTCATTCTGGCCTTCAGAGATCCATCAGTATAAGTGGAAAAAAAAATGCACATGCTCAAGTTTTTAGCCTTGCTGCCTAACCTTCGAGATCCACCTCCCTCAACCACACTGTAGTGAATCACGAACTCCAGGTGTCAAGTCACGCATGTATTTTTCCTCCAAGGGGGAACACTTTGGAAATTACAGTGAAAATTTGAATTTTAGAAGTGTGTGACTCTCTATGAGAAGACTTCAAAATGAATGCTTCGTGTTGTGGTGGTGGTGGTGGGTTTTTTGCTTGTTTCATTCTGAGAATGTTTAGCTTCCCCATCGGCCTTTTTATGAAGTAGCTATAAACATGTCCTCAGATATGGAAGCAACTCTAGGATATTGGCATTACTGGCCCCACTTTACAGTTCAGGAAGTGGGGAGAGATAAAGTTCATTGCCCAGCATCCACCAGCTAGTAAGTAACAGGGCCAGAATTTAAAACCAGGGCTTGCTTTGTTGTTTGCACCATATGACAGTCTTGTCATTTATTTGGCCGTTGTGGCAATGACCTGAAACCATCACGCTTGGGAAACACAGGCACGTTTTGACGGAGGTAGAGCTGGTTCATGTGGCAACAGTTTTGCTCGCAGCATAGTATTAACCAGACTTTCTGTGCTGGGCTGAGGCTTTATTTCTCTAAGTGATAAACAGAAGAGGAGTTTGACATTCCTGAATGAGAGACTATAGGTGATGAGGCTAGAAGGAGATTCTTACATACAATCATCGATGCCTATTTTGTCCCTGAAATCAGCCCTCGGTTAAGCCAAAATCTAACAGCCTTCTCTCTTTTGCTTTTAAATCCAAGTGATATATATATATATATATATATATATATATATATATATATATATTGAATTTTCACAGTGTATCAGCCACTGCTAGAGGCTCAGGATAGAAATATAGATAGCATGTCACTCAAGCAAAATTACATCTGTACCGTTTTGGAAACCTTTACAGTAATAGAAATCTAAATTATCAGGTGAATCTCAAATGTCTCATACAAAAGGCCATCCCCACCCTTTTGAATGGTGCGCATGGCAGGTGCATCCTATAGATAACCAGGCTGGAGCAGGAAACCCCCTCATAAAATGCAAGGAGCTGGCTCTTCCCATGTAAAGAGAACTTGGAATCAGCCAGTCAGTAAAACTCCCTTCTCGAAAGACAAGTACTAAAGAGTGGTGATAGAATTGTCTACTAGTTTGTCTCTCATCCTGGAGAATCTTAATTTTCCCAGGTTTAGAGCCCTTGTGTCCCAAAGCAGCCAAACACCAGAGGTGGGCACCATGCTTCCCAGGAGCGAGTTTAGCAGACCCAGCTTCACACTGCCGACAGCTGGGTCTCTATTTGCAATTGTCTTAGGGCCTGAGTCTGGTGTCTGCTTGTTTAATGACTTCACTTTCTAATAAGAATTCTAGATGGCACAGATAATTATATATTTTAAATGAAACTGGCAAAACGGCGAGCCACAAAGAGTTTAATTGCAGCCTTATGATGGGGCGGGCATAAACAATGAGATCATTCATTCATTGTGGATGCAGGGATCGGACGGCCTTGTTCCTGCTGCCCTCAGGTATCCCTCACTCTATGGGGGGAGCAGAGGAGCAAACACAGGCCAAACTGGGGTTTGGCAAGTGCCACACCATGTGCACTAGCTGTGGGAAGACATAATTGCTTAAATGCTTCTTGTGACATAGCCCATTCCTTTAGCCATGGGGTGATAATTAGGGAGCTCCTGATTTCTGAATAAGAGGCAGCCTGCAACAGAGCATCACATGGCCCAGATGGTGCTGGACCTGGGCTAAACACTCAGCACCTCTCCTACTACCTGAGAGACTGAGAAGTATATCCCTCTGTCTGAGGGGGCGTTGTTTGAGATGTGAGATGATTAGATTTGATGTTCTAAAGGGACCCTTCTGCATCTAGTCAGAAGACGCGAATACACCCTGGACTCATTTCCCTGAGTGATAGCCTTCATGAATAAACAGCAAGAGATGGGGAGAGTCAAACATATTTTCAAAGGGCAGAGAAACCTTGTGCTCCCTCCAAAAACAGAACCATTTCCAGATTGAGTGTTCTGCTCTAGTGACGGAAAGTCAAGGCCAGTTGATGACAACAGGGAAAGGCAAGAAGGGACAGAGAGCTCCGTGGTGCCAGAGGCTAAGAGACTGCCAGGCATGTCTCTGATGTCCCAGGGTCGCCACCAGCTTAGAGGAGAGTGTTTGACCTCAGAGGTGCTTTGGTGACTCAGTGTGACCAGTGGTGACTCTGGTTTTCATTCATGTCTTAAAGAAATGTCTTATTGGTTTCCCTGCTGTAGACGAACTCGAAATGCAGAATTGTTTTGTGGTCATGAGAAATCAAGGCAAACATCCATGGTATCACTTCAGTTCTTTCATTGTCTCCTGCAGTTAGGGCCAGGTAGGTTCTCCCTGTACTGGTTATTGGGTCCCCTACCCCCAGGCAGGGGGAAGGGAGGCAGGGTGCCGTGGCCCTGGGCAGAACAAGAACTAATGGAGAGTTGGAAAGACCTACGCACATCCTCCTGTGAAGTGAACTTTGACAGGTGATCTTATCTCTCTGAATGTCATGTCTCCTTTGGTAGGATATCAGCCATAGCATAGACTAAACACCATAGGGTCTTGTCAGTATGAAAAAGAATCATTTCATATCCATAGAGAGGCATCTTCGGAAGAGTTTTGGAAATAGATGATCCTCATACAACAGATGAGGAAACTGAAGTCTAGTATTATGTTATAATATCAGATTAAAGCTTATAATTAGAACTTGTGTTTTTTCCCCCGTGTATTGAGAAGCCTGGTCTGTCCACGACCCACTCAAATGAAGTACTGTGGAGGATGTGAGGAACGTGAAATTAATAAGCATGTGTCTTGGATAAAACATTTCTTTCAAAGTTGTATTATGTTCCTGCTAATCAGCTGTCCCTTCAATACTTTAAAATTGAATATATACATATATGCATATATTTTTATACACATTATAAACACACATACACATGTACACATAGATGGCTTGTGTTAATTTTGCATAACTCCCAGTAGCTTATATTTATGTGTCTGAACCGAAGTTCTCTGGGCTGTCCTCTCAGGACACTCGATCAAGGATACAGTTTAGTGACAATGACTTGGGTCTGCAGTGTCGTAGCAGCTGCCTTGCCCAACCACGGGCCCCACTCAATGGAGGCAGGTTGTGCATAACCCACTGACAGACCTTATCCAGAGACAGTTGTGTCCAAGGAACACAGCAAGGGATGTCTTGCTTCTCCAGCATGCTCCATGTGCATGCTCCCAAAGCTGGTGGAAACACCTGTGCTCTTACTTAAACCTTCTATAGAAACTGGGGTCCAGCGTTGGGGACATGGGGTAAGCACAAAAACCATGGGTTTTTTGAGGCGGATGCAAGAACTTATTATTCTGAACCTTTGCATTTCAGAGAAGTGAGGAGCATATACAGAAGTCCTGGTAGAATTTCCCAGAATTTAAGAGTAAGGACATGGATCTGAAACCAGATTTGGATCAGAGGGCAAGCCCAGTTCTTCCCTGAGGCAAATGTCCTAATTTTGCTATTTTCCAAGTTGTGACTGGAGGTTAATAAATTTTGTGTCTTAGAGAGAGTTGGTAAGATTAAGTGAATATAAGTCAATATGTCAAGCTACTTTTTTGGTTCATCTTAACATAAAGTTTGGAATTTTTGCCTTCTTCTTTTGGGTTATTTCTTGTTTTTTGGTGGGGGGTGGCATGGCAGAAAGGGGTTGATGGACAATGACAGGCAGCATCTTTCTCTATTTCCTTGGTTTTTGCTGAATTCCCTAAAGTCTACTCTTTTGGATATATACATTTCTTGCTTACAAATTTTCACTTTATGCTCTAAAGGAACCTAGCTACTGTAGTTTTATTTGATTGTAATGAAGATGGTAGGTTCAGTCGTGATCAATCTTTGTACAGATGATAGATAAGAAAACCCCCAGGTTTTTCTTAATTTTTAAATATATGCCCACACACATCCCACTGCCAAAATGAGGCGCTTCCCTCTCTGGTATTGCTCATTTTTATTCTCAAGTTCCCAATTCAAAAACCTCTAAAAATGAAAAGCTTCCTTTTCATCACTTCTTGAGAGGCAAAGCTGCCCATTACAGGTGTTTATTTACTCCATTCAGAATGTGCTTTCCTGCAGAAAAATGAGAACTTGGACTGTTCCAGAGTATGTGTAAGATACATGTATGTCTCACATATGCTATTAGATATACATGTATGTTCTAATGTAGATAAGCATGTGCACACAGATTTTTGAAGAAGAGCTTGCGGAATGTCATCCCACAATGGCTGGTAGAAATCACCGCATTCCCGAAGTTGGGAAAGCATTGGTGATGCTGTTCCATGCCCCATGTTGGAGATGAGTCGGGAATGTTGTCGTGACACTTGGCAGTCAATGGTTGTACAGTTTCCTAATTTAGATCCTAAGGCCTACCATTGAAGATCGTATTGGGAAAAAAGTCATTTTAAAAGACAACAACAACCTCAGAAGTAAAACTAAGCTGGAACTTTTGATTTCATGTGGATGTTAACCAAGTTTCGTTATTGGCTTTGTGGGGAAGGTGGAAGGGAATTTTTCAATCTTACTTATCTTTTCTTATCCTCACAAGGAGGAAGCAGTCCTTAAAGAGTGAACAGGGACGTGAAACGCTCTGAGCAGCGTGAGAAGGTCTTGGCTCTTCGCTTACCTCTGTTCTTAACTTGTTGCGTGACCTGAGCTTGTAGCTTCCTTTCCATGGGCTGTATGGGGCTCTTTCTAAGTAAATGGTCCATTCCTTTATATCTCCGATATGTTAGGGATAAATGTTAAGGTGTCCAGAGAGAGATTGCTATGTTCTCTGGGGATGCATTGGGCATGAACCTCATGCTTTCTGGGTTTTCCTCAGACAAAGACACTGTTGCTTCACCTGGTGGGGGTGGCCTGTGTTTCATCCTGCCTGCCACCATCCTGGCTCAAGGTGGACTGTTGGTAGGTTATGACCCTGCCATATTGTCTGCCTTGGCTTCTAAAGACCATGAGGGTACGTTGCTTCCAGGGTTGATCACTGATACCATAAACTCCTATGTGTCAGATTAATTTTATCCCCAGCACCTCCATTGTCAATGATGCCCAGTGAGGGCTTGTGGAATGCTTGAACAGATGAGATATGGTGATGAGGGCTCTGAAGGGGGATGGGATTTTTCAGTGGGTTGTGTTTTGTATGATTAGGGCAACAGTTAAAGCAGTGAGCAGGCATTAATGAGGAAGATCAGGATGGAGTGTAGAAGTTCCTTAATGGATAACACAGTAATAGCTCTGATAGGAAAAAAGGACTACTTTATTAGTGTGGCCATTGTTTCTGTGAATTGGGTACTGAAATGTAGAGCATATCAGTAGAGAGGATTGGGGACTTCTCTTATTCTTCCCCCTACTTCTCCTCTTTCTTCTTCCTTTTCTTCTTTGCTTCCTCCTTCTCCTTTATCCAACCCCTTTCCCTGTCATTTTAGTTTATACTTTTGTCAAATGTAAATTTCTTAACGTTTCTTCTAGGTTTTAAATGCCTCAGGTGCTGTCTTTCACTCAGGCCCTGATTTGCTCTTCTGTGGGACACTGTGACTTAGCAAGAATTCATAAAGGGAACTAGTGGAGTGACCCTATACTGGTGGATTCTTCAATAGAAAAATAATCTTAGAGTTCAGATTCCAAAGGTCTTTGGTTTGTACAGATTGTGAGTGCCAATTGGGAATTATAAATATGGTTCAGGTAGAGATATAAGGATACTTTGGAGGATGATTTCTCTGTATATACTAAATGTGTGTGCTGCAAATGTATGCGGGGGTATAAAAACACTGGCATTGTTTTTGTTTCAAAGATATGTATTTAAGTTTTTTTGCAAAGCAACCTTCTCATCTTCATAGTTCCCTCCTTTACACTTAATTCATTTGTCAAATCTATGACTCCACTGTTGAAAATGTGTCTGTCTGGATGGCTGACAACACTTGTCTCATTTTTCATCTTTACCTCTTACACATCAATAGATCACTTTCCTTTCTTGTCCCTCTTTATTCATGAAAACAAAAAGAAATTGCATACATTGAGGGCAGGTAAGTAAGGTACAAGGGGCAAGAGAAGCATGCTGGTTTTTACCAAAAACTGGTGTACTGAAATGGCTGTGTGAACAGGTTCCTTGTCATGGTGGCAAAATCAGTCACCTATCTGCCACAAATCAGGTTTGTTTGTTTGTTTGTTTTTTGTCATACACTATTATGCAATCTTTTCAGAACTGCTAAGTAGATAGCTTGATTAACAGTCTGACCTGATGGAACAAACTCCACTACAAGTCAACATTTTCACCCACACGGGAAGTTGACAGGTTGTCATCAATCAACATTTCACCTTTTTTGAAACAAGAAACCCACTCGTATACTTGAGTTTTCCCTATAGTGTCCTTATAAATTGTGTCCAACATCACAACATTTGTGAGGCATTTTTCTGAGCAAGAAATAAAATTTCACAGCCGTTCACTGTTGTCTGGAATCAGCCATCACACATTAAAAAAATAAATGAAAACGCTGTCAGGAAAGAATTCACTGTGACCAGAGAGAACCTTCCCTGGTGACACTACTGGTTGCACTAACTCAGAGTGAGTTTCTGGATGCTTGCTTAGCAAGGAAAATTCATGGAAGGAAGGCTTTGCCCAATGAAGTTTTTTCCCAGGATTTTTGCTTTGTTTTGTTTTGTTTTGGGGGGGAGGTTCAACCCCTAGCATGTGTATAAGCATGTGATTATGTATATATGTGAACAAGAGGGTTTGAAAGTATGTTATGTTTGAGTGTAGATGTTTGTGTGGATGTACTTGTGGTATGTAAGTATGTGAATATGCTTTGCTGTGTGTGTGTATTAGAGAGAGAGAGAATTATGGGTGTGTATGGATGTGATATCTGAGTGTATGAGTGTGAATATATGTGTGCTGAGTGGTGCTTTTGGAGCCAGGGAGGCACTGCCAAAGGCATGCACTCTCTGGAGAAGTCTCTGCCTCCTACCAAATCTGCCTTTTATGTCACTCATAAATGGGACTGATCATTGGAGTGCTGCGGGGATGAGGGAGGGACCTTTTGTGTTCAGGGACCAGGACCCACCAGGAAAGGCAACTGAAGTTGGCAGGAGGAAACCAAAGTAGGTTTTCTTGGGAAGGAATCTCTAATTCTTCTGCTTCCGAAACACAGATCACTGCTCCATCTTGTTCTACACATCTTGGGAAAAGAGTCAAATCAGTCGAGAATAATAGTCTCAAAATCATTGCACAAGGAGAAATCTAACATAGACTTAAAAGGGGGGGGGAAAGGCCTAAAAGTGTATTACAGTGTTTTTTTTTTAAAGTGAGAAGATGGGGGAGGGAGAGATGAAAATTTTAATAATGGGAAAAGAAGGGTAAGAAGAACGAGAAGCACAGCAATGGGCACTGCTGGAGGAACTGTGAAACCATGGCATGCTCTGGCCTCCGTGTGTTCACATCGTAGTCAGGGTCTTCCAGGGCAAAACCAAGTGCAGGCTGGAGACTGCACATGAGCGAGGAGGTGGACATAGGAACCCCTGCCCATCTTGTTCACTGGGCTAAGATGTGAGGCTGCTGAAGATCTGGAAGACATGGTTGGGTGGAGGAGAGGGCTTGCCCCTGGAGTGCTCTAGGTACTAAGCCTGGCCCTGCCACAGACTTACTGCCTATCCCTTTGGTAGTCCTTTACCTTCTCTGAGCCTCAGATCTGAGCTCCTCTATTCCCCAAAGGGTAGGTTTGACCAGATGAAGATGAAATCTTGAGCAGTCTCTCCGTTTTCCAGGCTGACTCTACCCTGTGGTCCCAGCAGCTCTCGGGAGGGGAGGAGATGTCTTGTCTCTAGATAGCAACTAGAGAGTCCTGGTGCCACAGTCCTGGTAACCAAAGTGACACATTAGCTTGCGAACTGCAAAGCCATCACTTCACTTCCACCAGCGCAGGATAAACACGGGGCCTTTTGCTCCTGTCAAGATGGCTAGTCTCAGGAACCCAAAGAGACGACTCGTCCCTATCGGGTCATGTCAAGTGAGACTCTCCTCGATGTGAATAGGTTAGGATGTCACACTGTGGTCCAGGTCCCTCTTCCCTTAGGGCCAATCTGGGGCTTCCCCACGTACCTGGGAGAGAGAGAAGATAGTATCCATGGGGATGAGCGCATCTCCCGGGTTTCTCCTTCCTTTCCACCATTTGCGTGTCCAGGCCCCAGTCCTTCCTTCTTTTCAGATTCAATAACCTGTAAGTCAAGTGGTGAGCTGCAGACATGTAACTGTTAAACCTCAGGTTCGGAAATAGTTTGGGTAGCTCGTATGAACCAAAATAGCCATCCGCACTTGATAACCTCACGGGACAGACATGTCAACTATTTTTTGAGGTGCTTCTGAATTTCAAACAGTACTGTTACCAGGAGACATTATGAATCAGCATGCATTTGGCACCTGTTGCTTCAAATGTTTATTGATTATTATTACATTTTGGCCTGAAAGACAGCCTTGCAAGATAAGTGTTTTTGGTTCCATATTTTTTATCTCTCTTTTAAGCACAGACACACTGAAACCACAAGCTATGAAAATTACCTTTCAGGGGCAGGACTGAACACAGGAGTTTGGGTCTCAATGAGATCAAATCAGCTATAAAAGTCACCACTTTCCTATGCAGAGGTATTTATTCATTTTTTATGAAAATAAATTTCCTTTCTTTCTGTCAGGACTCCACTTCAGCCTCTGAAAATGCATCATGGCTTGATGCCATTGCCTTTCCCCACAAGGAAGTCCCCACCTTCATGTAAACTTCATGCAAACAAGCTATGACATCTCCAGTGCACCAACCTATGCCATGCACTTCCAAAGCCCTAGGTGCTATTCTAGGAACATTTGCCTGTGTCATTGAATGATTGCTGTGTCCATTTTTTAGTGAACAAAACCTAGACTCAAGAGAATCCAGTGATTTAGCCAAAGACCAAAAGCACATGAGGTGGCAGGGCTTGCTTGGTGACTTAATTCACTGAGTGTCATGCTAGAGGGTATTACAATTCTGCCAGGGGCCTGGAGTTGAAACTCCCGTATTGAACCAAGGGCTCAAACTCAGCCGATCCATGCAGCTGGCTCCCATCCTCATTGTGCTGGGTTTCCCCAGTTTCTGTCTTCTGCGGTCATAACTGAATGTGGTGGTTGTGGAGAAAGGCATGGTTCCTCTTGTCTTTTCCCCTGTTGTATCATCATCTTCCATCTTCGGCTCATTTTAGCTGACCAAAACTAATTGCAGACATGCAAATATTATGCATTAGCTTCATATTGCAGAAGAGTGAATTGCATTGCAATTTGACCCAAAATCACAAAAAAGTTACATCCTGTTTTCTAAAATAATATTTTTTTCTTTAGCTGGACAGGTCTTTGGTGACTCATTTCTGGAGTTATAGCTCTCCTACTTAACCACCAAACACACTCAGGCATCTACCTATCTATTCATCTAGTCATCAACAGTATTTATTGAGAACTCCATGAATAAGGTTCTTCATCGCTGGTTAAATCCTGGGATCACAGCAGTGAACCCAGCTGAGAAGACTCTCAGACCCCATGGGTCTTATATTCTGTTGGGGAAAGGTGGATCACGCTGGAAGAAACATGAAGCAGAGACAGGTGTCCCCCTTGAGGGGGTAGCTAGAGGGTGCTTTAGGGAAAGAGTGGCATGATGTTCCAATACAGTAGTCAAGACAGACAAGGATGATTATTGAACAACAGTCTAGAAGGAGTGAGAGAATGAAGCCTATTACTAAGTAAGGAAGCATATGCAAAGCATGTGCAGAAGTGGGAGTGAGGGGTGGTTGCTGTATTTAAGGGATGGCAAGCAAGCAAGTAGCAGAATCAGCAAGGAGCTCACCAGCAGTCAAGGAGGCTGAGGAGGCCGTCCTGAGCCATTCTGTGATTGCTGATGGAGAATGCCAGCTGAATTTAAGCTACCTCTGATTCACTAATCTGCTCGAGATGTACCTTGTACATCCCCGTAGAAGGCCTGGGCTTTTCCTGAGTCTCCTTAGTCTCACACACCCACCTCCAAGTTCATGGCCTTTCCAGGAGGGTGACCACAGCCAAAGCTACTTTTATTAATAACTCCATGGTCTTAAAAAAAAAAAAAAACCCACACCAGGGTACCTGGTTAAAGGGTGTTTTAGTGGAAAGTATGTTTTGATGGGGACGGGAATGATGGAGGGACATTGACTCTAACCCCCGGATGGTCAGTTGTCTTCTGGATAACGATTATATCAGTAGAATGACTCAGGACAGACTAAGATGCCAGAAAGCAGTTGGAAAGGAAGGTGGTGCAGAGGAGAGTGTTAACTAGGGTCAGGAGAGAAAGGGATTCTCCAGAAAGTCCCCGGGGATAAACAGCACTGCTCAGATCCCTGCTGGAGAGCAATGTTTATAAAAATGACCGCTGGCTGAAACAGGGAACCCTCCAAGTGTGTCAGGATTCCTGCGAGGACTTTCCACTCACCACTGCTGACTCAGAGAGCAGCAGGGGAGCCCAGGGGATGTGGGAGAAAGGCTGTGTCTCTAGAGATGGTGTTTTTTTTTTTGGAAAGAAAAGAGCATCTTCCCTTGCTAGGGAGTTTCCCCTCACTGGTTAAAACTCTGGTCTCTCAGAAATATGGGTTTCATCTGAGGCAAGGGGAGAAAACAAAGACTGTGTTAAAGATTGGAACCAAAGGGAAAGCAGCAGACTTACCCAAGCATGTCTCCTCTGGGGGTCTTTTGAGGACCATCCTCGACCGTCAGCATTCACGCACTCTCTCAACTTGGCGACAGCAGCCTGATGGCCAAGGAGACTTCTGGCCATTGCAATAAGTTGCTCCACATGGTCAGAGCATGACAGGAGGGGGCTTAAAGGTGAGAGTGGGGGAAGTGAAAACAGAAGCCGGGGTACATCCGATGTGTCCCCTAAGGAAAGGGATCATGGAGACTAGCAAGAGAACAATGAGGATGAGGGAAGATTTTCCAACCAGGAGACTTTGTGTGTCCCAGGGAGCATGGTGCAGTTATAAAAAGTGTGGATATAATTATTTGTGAGGATTTGGGAAGAAGGTATTTCTTTTCTCAGCTGTTCTCTCAGGTGACAATTTGGCTGAAAAATAAACAGTACTACAGGACAGAGAAAACAGCTGCCTTTTGAACAGTCTACAGTTTTGTTTTTTAATTTACTATGCACAAGCCCTCCTGTAGTGCTCAAGAGAGATGCAGTGACAGACAGAATGTAGAAGCCTGGTTGTACAGTGGGTAAGTGCTTGGCCACTAGCTGACAGGTTGGCTGTTCAAAGCCACCAAGCAGCTCTGTGAGAGAACACTCTGGCCATCTGCGTCTGTAAAGATTGTAGCCTAGAAAATTCGAACAGGGCAGTTTTACTTAATCTAATGAAAGCACTGAGTCAGAACCCTCTCAGTGGCTTCCAACCACAGCATCGACATCGACATCTCCATACGGTTTGTTTCGAAGACCTAGTTTCAAAGAACATGGAAGAAGATTGCTTGGCTTCTCTGGTATCGAGTGGATGTTGCAACTTTATAAAAATAGAAACTTTAAAAAAAAAACACAAATCACTGAATGTGATCTTAGAAGAGCTAGTATTTGGTCTGGTTCCTGCTAAAACAATGGTTCTCAACCTGTGGGTGGTGACCGCTTTGGGGGTCGAATGACCCTTTCACAGGGGTTGCCCGATTCACAACAGTAGCAAAATGACGGTCATGAAGTAGCCACGAAAGAATGTTCTGGTTAAGGAATGATCACAATTTGAAAGGATTGGAGCATTCAAAAGGTTGAGAACCACTGTGCTAAAGCCCCAGGAATCCAACAAGCACAAGCCCCACTTGCTAACCGCATGGATCATCATCTTCTCTTGCACAAACAGTATTGATGGTCCTTCCTGCACCACTCCCACCTGCACCTTCCTACCCCTGCCCCCATGCCCTCTTAGAATATTTTGGAGATAATGAGCTTTGACAGCAATTTAAAAGCTCTCTGCAAATTGTAAGGTGTCAGCATGCCTCTGAGGAACTTCAGCTGATAGTGTGAAAAGTTTGGAAGCATTCAGTTCGTTCACAACTCATTTTTTAGAAGTTTTGTTTCAGCTGCATGTGCTCAACTGCCTGTTGAAAATTACTCTCGGTTTTCAGAACTGCTTTTTCAGGTTTTTTATTAGCATTGGATTTCCGGAATATTTTACAAATGTACACATGTGTGGTGGGGGTGTCGCCAGGGGGCTGTCAAGTTGATTCGAACTCATAGCCTCTCTGCAGGGCAGAATGCCCTTCCCACCCCCCACCCCCACCCGACCCCTCCTCCCCTCCACCACTACCCCCCCACCCCCCCACCCCTGCTCCACACAGATTCCTAGGCTATAGAATTCACAGGAGCAGATCACTCACAGGGTGGTTTTCTTTGCAAGATTGGAGGTCGGGGTCTGTTTGAACTGCTAACCTATGACAGCCCACTCCAGTGGAGCAGGTCGTTCAGCAGGCGTGGATGAAACTTCAATGGGTTGCTGCAGTTGGTGCTGTGTGAGATAATGCATGGGTGTGTCCGTAGTGGGAGGCAAGTGTCAAAAGTCAGCATGGCTAGTGCCAGGGAGGAAATCGGGGTGCAAGTCGCTGTGGAAAGCCACATCCAATGTGGCAACTCCCTCAGGCACACACCCCCTGCAAACCAGCTGCTAAAAGTTGGTTTTCCTGGTGATGTGACATCCATTGTGCTGAATATCTTTATGTCCATGAGCTGGTATGGGAGATCACAGAGCCAGACTGATATATGTGGAAATCAGTGTGACTAAGGTGACTCACTACCCCCACCCACCCCAACCCCATTGACAGGAGTTCCTTTTAAAAAATGAAAGCAAGGGTGAAAGACGGAGATTAAAACCCAGAGAGAGAGCCATCAAGTTTGAATTTAAAACAATAGGAGCAAGAATATTGAATGAATCATTGGTGTCCAAGTCCGTGGGCCTTTGTCCAGAATTATGATCACCCTGACTCAGTGGAGCAGGAAGCCTTTCTGCATGAATTTCCTGGTGACATTCCCCAGCCCCTGACTCTTGCCATCCCTTGTGTGGGTTGGCTCCATGGGAGAGACATTCTTGGACTATTGACCAGGAAGCTGCCACAGTCATTGTATTAACTCTGGTGCCGGCCCGCAGCTGTGCTCCCAGAGCTGTGGTAGCCCCACCAGGGGCGCTGCTCCACCCAGGCCGACCAGGGCATGATGGCTTTGAGTTAGGGAAGGTGGAAGGAGGTGGAAGGGCTGTCCTTGGCTTTCTCCTATCTGATTGATTGACTCAGTGGTCTTGATACCAGTGAAACCTTTTTTTATGACCCACTCATTTTTAATCAAGCTGCAATCTGTAAAGTATGTTTTTTTTTCTTATTAAAGCCAAGTTCACCTTGTTCTCATCACATTCTAGGACAATACAATACACTTGCGGTTCACATCAGACTTGGTGTATTCTCCCCACTCCCCGACTTTTGTTTCTCTTTGCTCTTTGCTTCCCAACCATCATTGTGCGACTCGTAGGCCTTGAGGAGGACATCTGTCAAATGGACAGAGCCTCATCTTGGCCAATGTCAACACAAGGCCGAGGAGTATTCACCCCAAGTCTAGGGGTTGATAGTGATTCATTCCATGTGTGTCACATCTGAGGGACTTGACCTGGTCTTGGTGGCACCACTCCACATTTCTTCTCATTCTGACACCGGTGCTGAATGAATGGGCCACTGGGAATGGAGGACGTGCAACTAGCATGGTCCTGAGGAGCCAACGTAAGGTGACTTCATCTCAAGGACTTTAGATATGTGATCAGAAAAAATCAGACCCTGGGAAAAGGCATCACGTTTGGTCAAGTTTGGGGCCAGTGAAGAAGAGGACGTTGGAGAAAATGGATGGACATGGTGGCAGCAACCATGGACTCAAACATCACATGAACTGTAAAGACGGTTCCCAACCAGGAATCATTTCACTCTCTTGTATACAAGCACCTCTATAGCTGGGGGTCAACTTGATGGTACCTGCAAGACCAACAGGCAGCCCTACACAGTGGGTGGAAGATGTGTGGCCTGGCTTCTTCTTTAACAGTGTACTACCTGGGGAGCTTTTCTAGAGAATTCTGCTCCCTCCAAGAGGCTTGCTCTGAGTCAGAATCGACTTGATGGCAGTGAGTTTGCCTTGAGCTTTAACCTATACACAACACTCACAGCTCATAGGCTGGAAACATATACAACGAGCTGTAAACATCTTATTTTTAGGCCAAATCAATTACTTCATATTTGACGGTGTACAAGGAAGCCTGTTTATAGGTATCATTAAAAACAAACAAACAAAAACCCCTCACAGCTGTCTGGTCAATGACTCATGGCCACCATACAGGAAAGGGTAGAACTGCCCTTGTGGATTTCCAAGATGGTAAGTCTTTACAGGAGTTAAAAGCCTCCTCTTTCTGCCATGGAGCAACTGGGGGTTTCAAACCACTGACCTGGAGGTTAGCAGCCCAATGGGTAATTACTGCACCACCAGAGCTCCCCTGTTATTATTAGTGCAAAATAATGTCATGGGCTCCACAATGAAGAGAATTGTATAGTTTTCATCCCTGTATCCTGAAAGCTTAGGCCTTCTTGGCAAATAGTAGGTATTTGATATGAGACAATGTTTGGGGTATAGACATGCTGTCACAACTGTCCCAATACGCTAGGATGCTAAGAGGTCTAATTAAGGTTTCCTGCAGTCTCTTTAGGATTAGAAGGTTTGGCAGAGTATGCATTTTAGCTATGTGTTATAGAGAGAAATGGATTTATGTACATTTACTCAACTTCAAATATCATCCGCTCTCTAAAGATGTTTGATTTTGTTCTCCCCTCTATGGGCAGTCATATCAGATAGAGAACTCGAGTCAGGCTGGGTTCTTAGCATTATGAGGACCAGCGTCCTTGATAGAGTCCCTTGATGAGACTTCTTGGGAACTGTTCACGGCATCTATGATTCCTCTTACCTGTTGTCACTGCTGCTGCTTCAGCCCTGTTGAGGGAGCAATGTGTGTGGATCACCCCCAGAGACCTGACGATGCCATGCACCGCAAGGTCAGACTGTTGCGATCCAAGGGGATTCTCATTGGCTCATTTTTTAATGTAAACCACCAGGCCTTTCTCCTTAGTCCCTTCGTCCCTTAGAGTCGGAGGTTTCCACTGAAACCTACTCAGTCGTACACCAACCCTTGGAGACAGTCAGGCAGGACTCCCTGACTGGACTCACTGGATCCTGACTCCATAGAACAGCGTAGAACTGCCCCTAAGGGATTCTGAGGCTAAGAGTCTTTAGAGGAGCAGAGAGACTTGTCTTTCTCCCATAGAGGGGCTGGTGGCTAAGATCGGCCATCTCTACAGCTCATATCCAACTCTCTGGACAAAGTTTACATTTTGTCACTGAACACCCAGTGCCTATCCTCTCTGATTTAGACATAAGGGAGCCCAGGAACCAAACAAAGTCTGAAGGTCAGGTCTGTTGCCCCCCAGGGGATGTGGCAGAGATGCTCTTCTTGGGGAGACTGCTCACCCACACCTAACACCACTTATGCCTCCATCACTTTCTGTGTGCCTCTGGGCCCAAGACTCCGTCCTCACTGGAAATAATAATCTCATCCTCTTTGCAGGTTGGTGTACAATTTCATGAGGCAATACATGCAGAGTGTTTGGAATCCATCTGGCCCATAGTGAGTCCCCAGTGCATTCTAGTGTCCATTGTTCTAGGGATTGACACTGACAGACACACATGGGGGAGCAATAGCCAGAAGGGATCCGATAGTCTACCCTTGGGGACCATTCTCCACATTTCTGGTCTCTGAGAAGGGAGAACTTTTAATTCAAAACCAAGGTCCTCGATTGAGACTGAGAAGTGGGAGTTGGTAGACTTGGGGAGTTAAGAGGGGAGGGAGAGGCAAGAAGGATGTCTACAGCAGAGGTGGTCACCTGCCTCACCTTGAACAGCATCCTTGTGGCCGTCAAGGTCTAGAAAACTTCAGATTCAGGGTTCTTATCACGGCATTCTCCTCGAGCTGGCCATCAGGGGCTGAGGATGGGATGCTTTGTGTTCAGCAGACTTCCTGTGGGTTCAGCCTTCCCGGCCAGGGAAAACCCAGGCCCGGTCACGGGAGTGATGTCTGTGATCATAATTTGGAGACTGGAGATTCCCAAATCTTGCTCACTTGAAACACAACAGATACTTGGCTTTGGGCTAGGCCTCTAGATCATGCTTCCTGTCATGGCTTGGGTGGGGTCATGTAAGGCCAGTCTTTGAAAGATTGAGGACCAGGAAACAGGCTCAGAGACTGATCCCAGGAAGGGCTCTCATAGGATTACAGAGGTGAAGCGCAGACAGCTGACCCTCTTGCCAGAGAGCTTACGGCATTTTCATCTATCTTGCATTTATTTTGCATATTTCGTGCCCATGTCAGTAACACTGGCACACAAATAGCCTGCAGACTTACTTGGCAGAGTGATACTGACCACAGAGGGGGTTGCAGGACGCAGAAACTGTTATGCACACGCCATTTGTCCAAAAACACAATCTCCTCCAGAAGGTCCTTGCAAATGGTAATTTAGATTGGACTGGGATCAGATCATGTTCTAAGAGGCCAGCGTGAACTGCAATAAGAACATGAAAACAATGGCATGTCATTTAGTTGTGGTCTCTCATTGAGATTTACCTTTTCGCTGGTGTATTTAATTAAACATTATGCTGAGTGTGGAGACATCTCAGCTTCGCTTGGATCATCTGATCTTCTTGTCACCAGGATTCACACCTCTTAGCAAGACAATACCGTTTATTTCAATTGGTGGGTCTTTCGTTTTTTTAGAAAAAAAGCAGTGCAAGCATTATTTACAAGTTAATCCTTTTACTTAGTGATGACATTAATGGGGGAATGTCTGTGCACAGCTCTACAGAGACAAGTCCTTCAAGGACCCAAAGGGACTGGTTTGGCCAGATGCTTGCCCTGGGCCTTACCTCCTTTCCCAATCACCACAATTCCGGGAATTACATCTGATTATTAGTGTTCATTGTATGGAAGAAAAAAAGGGGGGCCAAGTCATGAACCGTGGACCCCAGGCTAGAGAGCTAGTCATGGTGGGAGTAGGATTTGGACCTTAGAAGGTTTTTGACATTGCTTCGGATTCCAATCAGAGCAGTGAGAATCTGGGCATGTTTTCTGCTGCGCACACTTCATTTCCCCATTTCCCTGAACCCAAGGAAGGGAGAGTTTGCATTATATGACTCAAGGGGAATGTCTGAGCACAGTCTTGGTGATAAGAGGAGGTGGGTCCTGGTGCTCTGCTCCAGCCCTCCCAGCCATACAGCTGGTGCGAGGGAAGGGAGAACTTCATAGCTTATCTCACAGCTCCCATCCGTAGCTTGTCCTCAGAATCCACTCAAGACTGGTTTTCTATGTGTCGGGGCTTGGTAGCCCTGATGTCTGTTGCTTCCTTCCTTCATGTCCTCACTCATTTAAAAAATAATGATTGAACATATACTGTATTTCTATTCACTGAATAAAACAACCTTTTCATTTTTATCTGTACAAGCATATATGGACATCTATATGCTGCAGGCATTTTCACGTGTGTGTGTGTGTGTGTGTGTGTGTGTGTGTGTGTGTGTGAGATCCCTGGTGATGGAGTAGGTTATGTGCTGGGATACAAACCACAAGATCAGCCATTTGAAACCACCTGTCTCTCCTCAAAAGATGTGACTTTCTACTCCCATAAAGATTTACTGTCTTGAAAATTGCTGGGGCAGTTCTCCCCTTGTCCTCTGGGGTTGCCAAGAGTCAGAAGTCTATGACAGTGAGTTGTGTAAAGCTGGAGGGGGGTGGGGGGAGGGGAGGGGAACTAAAGAGCGAAAGGAATTCACTTTTTTCTGGTTCTACAGGGAAGGCATATATGGTCATGAGCTATATAAGTTCCACATATATGACCTTTGTTCCAGCACCCATAAAGCTTTCTATATAAACTGTTCATGATAATACATAGATGCCACTTTGTGATGTACCTTAAAACATTGTTATGTTTTAGTTATTGTATTATGATGTTACAGATGCTTCAGTACATCTGGTAATATTTCTTATATTTTTTATACATGGAGAAGGATACTGTAGACTAAATACACACTTTGAACTAACCCACATTAGATGTGAAGTGTAGTAGACAGTTCCAGTATACATACAATTTTGACTTCACGATAGAGCTAGGAGCAGAAATGTTTTTAATGTGGGTTGTGCCTATAAATAACACAGTTTTCATACAACATTTGAATTACATAACATCCTAGTCCACAGACATATCATGGACATTAGGACATACCTGACTATATAAGGTTTTATTTGCTTGGGGCAATTTTGCCTATATCTGAGGGGGCAGGTTTGTACAAGCTGAAGAAATAAGACATGGGGGGGGGGCGGACCCCAAAGAGAGAGTGT
The DNA here is from genome assembly GCA_004026705.1 of Nesogale talazaci. NCBI lineage: Eukaryota > Metazoa > Chordata > Mammalia > Afrosoricida > Tenrecidae > Nesogale > Nesogale talazaci. The sequence goes on from PVJH01011365.1 coordinate 23,548, forward strand.
GTCTTGCTGGTTGGGACAGCAGGAGAAAGGGGTGGTGTCTCTGGAATGAAGTTTTCACAGGCAGGAGTGGGAAGGTGAGGGAGTGAAGGAGGCTGGACAGGACGTGCAGGGTTCAGAGGATGCACCAGAGGCCGAGTCTCTTCCGCTCTCCTGGGTTCATCAAGCAAGGAGCATTCTTTGAGGTCATCTTAGCCAGAAACTGTCAAAGCACTCTAATGGCATGGCCCCTTGAGTAACGATGATCTAAGTAAGACACAGTGCAAAAATGGATGAAGATGTAGTGCTCTGACCACCCTGACCTCATCTGCTGTCCCCTAGATGAGACATCAATGTGTATACTCTTACCACATCATTAGGAGATAAGAAGACACAAAACTGGTTTAGAAGAAGCTATTTATTTTATTGGTGAGAGTACTGGAGCGCAGGGAGTGAAAAGCCAAAGAGATTGGTGGTTCTTTTGGCTCCTTTATCAGTTCCTTCTCATCACACTCTACAGCTGACGTTACCATTTGGGTCTCTCCAGATTTCTGAGTGACTTATCTGACATTTATCCCACATGGTCAGAGCTAGCTGACTATCCATGTGCCCCCACATGTGTGCATACCTTCGACCTCTCCCCCACCAGCTTACAAATGATCTGAGAAGAGGGTTTCTGCGATACTCTTTTCCTTTGCCATGTTCCTTCATGCTCTCCATATGATCAAGTAAGGCGGCTTGGATGTTTTCTGCATCTTGTGAAATAGGTGAAGCGTCATCCAGGTCTCCTCTTTAACATAAGTTATAGTCTCTTCTGACGTCAAGTGCTCCTTCTTTCTTGACTCTCCTGTCTGTAGTCAGTGTCTGCTTTATCTGATCTGCCAGTGCAATTGTTTTTTGGTAGCATCTTAGGGAGGGACTTTATTGGGTTCTCCCTTCTGTTAGAGGAGTCCTGGGCTGGGGGGTGGTTTCAGGACAGACTGCTAACTGCAATGTCAGCAGTTTGAAGTCAACAGCCAGCCCGGAGGAGAAAGACGGGGCATTAAATGCCCATAAAGAGTTACCGTCTCAGACACTCACAGGGGCAATTTTGCCCATCCCTCAGGGTCATTGTGAGTCACTATCAACTTGCGGGCTGTAAGTTAGTGACCTTGTATTAGTGTCACAGGCCAACATACTCACCTCCTTTTCCAATACTGTGACCACCTAACATAATCCCATTTACTGAGCAGACATTTGATTCAGAGTCCGCATTTTAAAAATTGCGTACATGTTTTTTAAAATTGTATGTAGGTGCATCTGTGTTAAAACACTTGGTCATTTCAACACACTTCACATGGACGATTGATTGACATTGTCTTCATTATGTTGTACAACCATCACCATGATTCATCATCAAGCTTTTTAAAATCACCCTTAACAGTAGCTTTGTGACCCTAGGAAAGAAGGCCTCTTTCCTCCACCCTCCCACCTACTCCTGATAACCTTTAAGAAACTTACGTCTATAGACACTTATCCATTGTAAATATTTCATCAGAATGGAATTATAGAGTGTCTACCTTTTTGTGACTGACTTGTTTCATTCCTTGCTGTATTTTCATGGTTCATTCAAGGTGCAGCATATATCAACAAAATTTTCTCAGAGGATTTATTGCACATCAAATACTGCATTATGCCTCTTATTACTAATACTCATCTTCATCACTTTTATTATTATTGGGCCTTTTATTACAAGTGCTGCTATCACAGTAGTCACCTGAAATAGGCACAATATGTTAGCTTCATTTTTAATTTTTAGAGAAACCGAGGCACAAGGCCGTTACATAACCCTCTGACCTCCGACCCTCAAATCCTACTCATTTATAATATCACAGGATGTGTTCCAGCTTACTGAAATAAATGTTTATGGAATAAATATACAAAGCCAGAGATAACATGGGCTTCTGAATTTTGAGGTCACCAAGTGTCCTGTCTAAATCGTTGGTGATTTTCATGAGAAGTTGTAAAAATGCCCTCAGATCAGAAAATATTAAAAAAATGTTGGTTCTCTTGGATGTGTCCTGTTCATCTGCCAGCTGTCCTCTGGAACATCAGCATGTTCCACTGGCTTCCAGCTGAAAGAATGTAATGGCCACTCCAAGTTCTTCTCCCCGCACTTCCGCCACAAGAAACCGCAATTTGTACCTTTTCACTGTCATGCTGATCAGTTTCCTTAATAAGTCATATGTCTGAAGCAAATCCACTTTGCCCTGACCTCTAGGGGCTTTAGTGATTGTGGTTGTGTGTGAGAGAGAGAAAGAGAGAGAGAGAGAGAACTTGTGTGCATGCATGCATGAAACAGGACTATGCAGGTCTTGTTTTATTGTTTCTGCTCTACTGATTTCCCATAGCAATAATGGCCTTCCTTGTATGTTAAAGACACCCCCCCCCCACACACACACACACACAAGGTAGAAGAAAGTGTCCATTATCAACCATGCTGGAATCACCTTCCATGTGATTATGTGCGTCCTTCAAGGAAGTCGCTTCTCAAGCCCGGTTAACTCCTGACTCTCATCAGAGTCTGAAAGGGCCTAATCGTGCCTTCACATTTGTTAATGGCAAGTCTTGTCACAAACATCTGGGCCGAGAAAGTGTGGAGAAGAAGCTCTTGATAGACGGTCGTCGTGAAGCCTCAGCAGCTGCCTGGCAGATGCATGGTGAGTTCCGCCTCCATCTCACAGGAAGACGTGACAGGGACTCTTCAGAGGAGAAAGGAAATGGAGCACCGTGAGATCTGTCTTCAAAGGGCTTTGCATAGCCTCACCACACCCTGTGTGGCACCTTCTCTGATGATTCCCTTTTTATAGATGAAAACACTGAGGCTGCGGTGACTCAGTCCAGCTCCTAAAGCAATTGATGTGAGGCTGGTGCGTCTCGGATTCCAATTATGACCTCCCTGTGGGGCGGGGTAAGCATCATGACTGAGGGAGGTGTTTGACCTCACTCCGACAGCAGTTCTCCACCCTGGCATCACATCATAGTCAGACTGGTGGAGATTCCATGCTCGGGAACAGAGGCCTGAGAAAGGGGTGTAGCTCAGGGAGCCCTTGAAGTGCCAGGTCTGCAGATACATGAATTTTACAGTCAGTCAACAGTTACTTATCTATTATCTTCTCAGTCAGTACTGTGCTATGGGAGGCATGGGGGCTGGAGGAGTATGTAGGTGAGGGTGTGAAGCTTCTGAGTCTAGTGGACAGTGATGTCTTAGACTTAGTCCTGTCAGGAGACGTGTCATGATGTGTTGAACAAAACCCTTCCTATATATGCTGGGCACTGAGGGTCTGATTATGAACGGGACTGATAAGCGCCTGCGCTGCGAATTTATAGTCAGGATAGCTGATTGTGAGCAAGTATAAGTAGAGCTTGTGATCTGTATTTTTTGTAATATTTTAGAAGAAAAGGAGGTTGGGGGTGGGGGAGAAGATTTAATGTAAAGAGAAATTACAGCGGGAAGGCTTCAGCACAATGATGGACCAGTTTCAATGGGTTTCATTTGCATCTTTTCCATGTGTGTTGCTGTTTTTTGACACGGCTATACATTGAAGCCGCACCTTAAAATATCTTGGAGCCTTTCTTTCCCGCTCCGTTCTCTGCCCATCTGGACAAATTTAGAAGCTGCCTAATTATCCTTCTTTATTGTCATTCTGCAATTCAGAAAGGCTATGGCACAAGTAGAACCATATTTAGAAGAAGCCTTTGTCTTAAGGGTCTTTCAAAGGGTTGTCAAAGCCTTTGTTTCATGTGTTTCCCTGCCTACAAATGCCTTTAATTTCTTTCTTCTGTGGACACACGCTAATCCACATCGAAGCTGCAATTCCAAAACCATTGACCAAAGTGAGTTATCCGTGCATTGGACAGGTGTTCTTTAAAAAGCCTCCTTAGTGCTAATCCTTGTTCTAGGTCCAGGGTATAGGACACATCAGTTATGGTTGTTTTGAATTGATTAAAAAGGCAATCATAGCAACTATAAAGTAATGATGTATCATGTTATGCCTTGAAGTATGTTAGTAGGTCAAGAGAATGATGGGGGAGGGGGAAACATCAGAGTAAAGCTGGAGGAGTGACGGTGTGGAAGAGGGCTGCCATTTCAAGGTGTGGTCAAGATCAACCTCACCATAAAAGCCAGGTTTAAGCAAGACCGTTGAAAAGGTGCGGGGGTGTCCATCTCTGGAGGCATAGTGGCAGTGTGGTGAGGCAAAGGCTCCCTGGGAAGAGGGGGAGTGGCCCTCTTAGAAAGGCCCTAGGGAGGAGGCACTTTAAGGTCACTGTGAAGGCTTTGACCTCCAGTAAGCGGAAGCCAGTGGAAGGGTTTGGAACAGAAGAGTGTCATGATCTGGTGCAGCACACATTTCTTTAAAAAAAAAAAAAAATCATTTTATTGGGGGCTCATACAACTCATATCAAGATCAATGCATACCATATTTGTTGTCACCATCATGCTCAAAACATCCTCCTTCTACTTAGCACCCTGGTATCAGCTCCCCATATTTCCTCTCCCTCCCCCTTCCCCCTCCCCCATGAACCCTTAATAACTTACAAATTATCATTATTTTGTCATATCATACACTGTTTGTGTCCCTTCACCCACATCCCTATTGTCTGTAACCCAGGGATGAGATTATCAGTAGATCCCAGCAATTGGTCCCCTCCCCCCATTCTGCTCCCCTTCCCTCCACTCTCCTAGTATCACCACTCTCACCACTGGTCCTGAAGGGATCATTTGCTCTGGATTCCCCATGTTTCCAGTTCCTATCGGTACCCATGTATATTCTTTGGTCCAGCTGGATTTGTAAGGTAGAATTGGGATCATGATAGTGGGTGGGAGGGAACATTTAAAAACTAGAGGAAAGTTGCATATTCCATTGTTGCTACACTGTACTTTGACTGGCTCATCCCCTCCCTCTGTAAGGGGATGTCACTTCACATTTTGATGGGCTTTGGGTCCCCAATCTGTACCCCCCCTTATTTATAGTGATATAATTTTAGTTCTTTGAGGCACAGCACACATGTCTAATGTGAGCTTCATTCTGGCCTTCATGTGAAAGATCAATGACAGCAGGACAGCGCTGAGAGACCTTTTGGGACGTTGTCTGAGCAGTGGAACTGTTCTAAATGATGAAGGAGTGTGTGGATAGATCCTGGGTATATTTTAAAGGTAACGTTAAAATGATTTACTAAAGGTCTGGATGCCGGGAAGCCTAAGATGACTCAGTATTTTTTGTCTTAAGAAACCAGAAGGATGGAATTGCCATTAGCTGAAATGAGAAAACCTGTGGGTGAATCAGAATTGGAAGGGGAGATTCAGAGTTCACTTTGGGGCCACATTAAGTTTGACTTAGAAAGCAAGAGTAAAATCCTACATATAATCTCCTCACTGCGGGAAGGACAACGAAGAAGTGGGTGAAGGGAGATGTCAGATGGTATAAGATATGATAATAACAACAATAATTTATAAATTATCAGTGGTTCATGGGGGAGGAAGGGGGGAAAAGGAGGAGCAGATACCAGGGGTTCAAATAGAAACCACGAGGGAAACAATTGTACAAAAGTGCTTGACACAATGGATGGATGATGGATGGATGTGTGGATTGTGATGAGTTGTATGAGGGCTGAGCCCTGCTGGCATAGTGGTTGAGTGTGGGACTGTTGACAGTTCAAATCCAGCAGTAACTCTCCTGCTCCCACCAGAGGGCAGTGATGCAACAAAAAGAAAAAGAGTTGTACCAGTCTCCCCCAAACTGATTAAAATAAGGAGAGTGGAATTCTCGTAGACAATTGCTTATTGCAACCAAGGGAGAGGTCAAAGCTGGAAATTTGAATCAGAGATGATCAAAGTGTATATGTTTTTACAGCGATGAAGCTGTCTTCAAAGGTGTAAGCACCAACTGAAAAGAAAAACATCTAAGGGTTGTATTCTAGGGACTACCACTGGGAAAAGTCGCTGGGGAAAGAGGGGGAACCAGCAAAGAAGACAGGGAAGGAGTAAATAGCTAGGAGGGAAAATATGAGATGATGGTCTCCTGGAGGTCAAAAACCAAAGCTTTTCTAGAAAAGGCAGGTCTTGATTGTGTCACATATTGCTGAAAGGTGTGATACAGGTGAGGACTTAGCATCGCTCATTGGCTTGCACAGCATGAATTTCATTGGTGTCATCTGCCTGTGACTCATAGGTGTACTCCTTGTCAGGGTGCGTTCCTGTAGTGGCATTCTTTTATACTGCCTCGCTGTGACCTCTTTCCACAAATTAACTTGGTACCTGCGATCCTGGAGCCATAGCCACTCTGTGCGCATGTCCCATTAGTAAATACCATCCGTGTCTCAGGCACAAGGCATACTACAAGGAGAACACAAAGACAGACCCGTCTTGTCGTGCGGCTTCTAGCTGAAAGTTCAGTCGTTCAGACCCACGAGCTGCCCCTGGGGAGAAAGATCAGAGACCCTGCATCTGTAGAGATGTGTAACTTTGGAAAACCTTGGCCAGAGGCACATCTACCTTGTCCTACAGGGCTGCCTTGCGTCAGAATGGACTCTCAAGAGTGGACATGCAAAGAGAGACAGGGCACTCTGCTGCCCTCACAGATCTCAGTGTCTGGAAGAAAACCCAAGAGGATACAATCTTACAAAACAAGAAAGTGGCTGAAATATTGACAGTCCAAGGGGGGGGGAATTCAGAGGGAAAGGGATTTCTTCAGAAGTCAGAGTTGACGCCATGGCTCAAGAAGTCTCTACATGTGCTCTGGAAGGGCCCGGATCGGATTTTAAATGGAAGAGGTGAAGGGGAGTGAAGACTAGTTTAGGTTGAAAGCAACTGAAGAGTAAGGGCATGTGGGTGGGGAAGCCGGACAGGTGTCTCTGAAAGGGGAACAAGAGAAGTGGGGATGAGGCCGGAATTTGTCCCAGGGACTGAGGAAAGCTGCCCTTAACAATGGGAGCCCAAGTTATGTCTTCATCCGTGGGGAAATCATGAAAGGGTGACGCAAGCCTAGGTGCACTGCTTCAGGTGCGCTGCTTCAGGAAGAGCCATTTGGCTGCATGTGCAGAGCAATTCAGGAGAAAGATAATAAGGATTTACATGAGAACCATTGCTGTGGGCATCAGGAGGAGCAGGCACATGGGAGGGATCCCAGGAGCAGAATTCATAGGCCATGGCACTCAAGACACAAGGGTGCCCAGTGTATTGTCAGTGTGCTTGGCATCCTCAACCAGCCAGCGAAGGCTTTTGCAGTGCACAGGCCCCAACAGTCGTTCTCTCCTGTCATCCCTGCCCACACTCCCACCGCTTTCCAGCCCCACGTCACCTCATTAATGAAATTAAATCTGTTTATTTTGGGCACTCTGTGATTCACAGTTTCTGCATGTACGAAGCAACAGAACAAGAGCCCTGTGTATTCCAAGCCCTTCGGTGCACCCCACATTGAAGAAGTCATTGTAGTCAGGGGACACAGACCGGAGGCTCCCCAGGCCTCCGAGAGCCTCCCAATCAGATCAATCCCATGCAATGCATATGAAGCACAAGCTGCTGTCAGGGTCTGGAGAGGACAAGGCATCAAGGCATTGTCCTTGCTGGCCAGCAGGACCACAGGAAATGCCATGGAACCTAGAGGAGGGCCTTCCCACTCCTGCCCTCCCTAACAAACCAGCCTGCCAGGGCACGGCCCTTGTACCAGGGGTGGGAATCCTCTCGCAGGATCTGCAGTCTCTCATCCTCTCCCCCGGTTGGGCTGTGAGACGGGCAGGTTATGTCACCCAGGAGAATCATTCCTGATCCCAGCGAGGGTGGAGCCCCACCACGGTGGGGGAAGGGCCTGGCCCGCAGCCAGCCTCTGCATCCCAATTCATGTGGCAGCATGGAGGGCGAGGGGGGGAGGGCAGGCTTTGTGGCTGACGAGGCTGGCTTCCTCCTGAATCTGCCCATAAAAGGATAGAAGTGCTGCTATCTGGTCGGCATTGGGTAGGATTGCTGATGATAAATTTTTTAAAAGTGTGGATTTTTTTTCCCCTTTTTTGCAAAGATGTGTGTGTGTGTGTGTGTGTGTGTGTGCTATACGTGCCTGCTTTCACACAGTTTGAAGCTTGTATGTGCTAACAGATGGATCCAGTCTCATCTTTTATCTGGTGTTACAGAAGATAAAACTGAAAAGGCATGATATGCCTCTTCGATTTAAGACAGGGAACGGGGGGGGGGGGGGGGGGTAGATTAAAAAAGCTCTTCAGTGGCAGCTCTTCTGGTAGAAAAAGGAGTGGCCCGAAACATTGTCTGGCTTTACTCACAAGACAAAGGATGGCAGAGCCATTTAAAAGTGATTTTTCTTCCTCCCTGACCTTTCCAAAATCTATCATCTCTGTGTCAGAATTGGGCCAAGTTTTAAGGCTATCATGAATTATATATCAAAGGACATCATTACCCAGGAGCCCGGAACAAAAGCGGCGTGGTTTAAATTGTACAGGCACACAAACACACACCCCACCCAGCCCTCCCTACCCCCCACTTCTGCCCCCCCCTGTGACAGCCATTTTTTGTCATTGGTCTCTTCCTGAAATGGAGCAGCAGTGTGTTTTACAAGGTGCGCAAGGAGACCTTATGTTAAGGAAGCTAACTCTGCAATGCTTGGAATCCATTCTCCTCTGACCTGGGAAGCTTCTGGGCTCCACGCCCTGCCCTGAAAGCCAGGTACTTACTTAGGTCACCTGGTCTGTTTGTTGTCTTGCTTTAGTTAAGCAGCAGCCGAAGAGGCCCAGAGAGGAAGGGCTCTCTCACAAGGAGCACAGGAGATAAATAAAAGTTCTTCCAGGAGCCTGTGTATTTTGGTAATGGCCTGACCATTTCATCTGACTAGAATCGTGTTTCATTCTCTAAGGTCTCAGAAGTGTTCAGAGACTGTGTGGGAATCATGCTTTTCATCTGAAATTGGAATCATTTATTGGATACATAGTGCCTTTTCTTTGCAGTTATCACATAGATGAGAAAACAAGTCTGTGCACAGCTGCAGAGGAAACCATGAAAGCTTCAGCTTTTGCTCCGTGGCCAGCTTCTCTTTCCCATCCTGTCCTTCAGAGGAGGGTGTTTTAAAGTCCGAAGCTCCCCTAGAGTGAAGCCCGTTTCATTCCTTATATCCAAGCCAACCGGAACCCATGGCACTTGGGTTGTTCCCGAATCGAGAATGTCTTGTCAGAAAAAAACTGTCTTTTTACACGGTTGCCTACTTCCAGAAAGAGACCACAATCTCTTTCTCCCCTGGAGGGGAGGAAGAGTCTAACTGCCAACCTTTCAGTTAGCAGCTGGACAGGTAGCACTGTGCCACGCACAAAACCAAACCATAGTCACTGCCGTGGAATGATGGCCACTCATAGCAAACCTGTAAGACAGGGTGGAACTGCCCCTGTGGGTTTCTGAGACGGACTTTGTAAGGGCACGGAAACCCTCATGGTTCCCCCTCTGAGAGGCTAGTGGTTTCAGATTGCTGACATTCCCATCTCCTGGGCCACTGTGCCACCAGGGCTCTCTTCCTGAGAGAGGCTTCCCATTTGATCCTGAACTAAATAGTCACAGCTTATCTGATTGTGCTCCTCGAACCCTTCTAGGGTTCTAGATGCATCAGAGGTACATCTGATGGTAGTGCCTCGTCTCTGCTAAAGAAGAGGCGGTGAAGTCCCGTGGCATAGCTTCCATGCAGGGTGTGTGGATTTCATGATGTGGATCTGGCAGGCTGTCAGGAAGCTGGCCAACCTGATATCCCTGCTACTACCAACACCACCTCTGACTCCTCCCTGCCTTTCCCTCATTCGCCCTGACTTTGTCACACCCAGGCATCCCGAAGGATATCTTTCTTGACATCAAGGGATTCCACATTCCATATTGTTCTCTGGCCTCTGCTTCAACATTCACCTTCTTCTCTCCCTGTCTCTGTCTGTCTGTTTGTTTTGGTCAAGTCTAAGGGAGCCTTCCAGACTTGACTTAGGCAGGACCCCCCTCTTGCAAACCTTGTCTTGAACACCTTCACCCCTCATAGGTGAGGTGGGGTGGGGCTGGAGGTGGGGGATAGAATAGAAAGTGTGGTTGACTTTTCTCCCTGGTGCTTCGAAATCTGACTATGCTCCCCAAAGTAGCAACCACCTCTCTGAACATTATCATTCTTTCTCTGACAGTCTACAACATGCTGGCAAAGTGACACACTTTGTTCTCATAAGCCTTCTCCCCAGAGGTGGAGCACTACAGAACAGAAAAGCTAGGTTGCAGGCAGAACTTCTTCCTCCCTGTTAATCTCTCTTTCTCCAGAGCCTGGAGGGCCCAGTGCATTACAAATTGGGCTGCTCATAGCAAGGCCGGCAGTTTGAAACTGCCAACTGCTCTTTGGAAGAAATATGAGGCTTTCTATACCTGTAAAGAGTTAGGTCTCAGAAACCCACAAGGGCAATTCTACTTTGCCCTACACAATCACTATGAGTTGGAATCAACTTGACGACAGTGAGTTTTTTCAGAGTGAATTCTGATCTCTCTGCCTGGATGTGTCCTAAGCAGAGACTTAGCCCAGGTGAGAAGGTGAGATGACTGTCTGATGGTCCTGCCAGGCGTGTGGCTGCATTCGGATCCCCACATGAAATCAAAATCGCTGCTCCATTCAACAGCCTCACGCAGGCTCCCGGCATCATACCCAACTGACATGCATGCTTAAGAAGGAAGTTGGTGTCCAATGTGTGAGGTATCTGGCCTGCCATTCAAACAAACATGCTCATTGCCATAGAGGCAATTCTGACTCATGGTGAACCCATTGGCTGGGTAGAAAGCTGCCCCTGTGAGTTTCTGAGCCTATAACTTCTTGGGAGTAGACAACCTCTTCTTTTTTTTTTCCGCCCCATGGAACCGGCTGGTGGTTTCAAACTGCTGACTTCAGTTATCAGCCCAATGCCTGACCACTGTGCCACCAGTAGTGAAGAAGCAGGTTGGAGGGTCGACTGAACACAGGCTTCAAAAGTAGACAGTCCCACATTGGGGACCTCGTCGTTGCTGCTCACTGGCCGTGTGACCACAGAACTGTCACCTCAACCCTTGGGGCTTTGTTTCTATATCTGTAATGTAAGAGCAGTAGAGGCTAAGTGGAGGTCATCTGATCATTGAAATTATTTTTGTAAAAGTGTTTGATACATAAGATAGTGTCATGACATTGGCCATCGTCATTCTAAAAGAATGCAAGACTAGAGAACAATATATCATGTGATCGGTACTAATACAGCAAAAGGATTTTGCCATTACTGAAAAAGCCACCATATGTTGCTTCAAGTATTACAGGGATCAACAAAAGAAGAAAAGACATATTTAAGGCACCAGCATCAGAATCACTGAAAGTCATCGGCTCCTTAAAAATCCAGCAGCCCAGGCTTTCTTCCTTCTGAGTGGCCTTGAACCTCCAGTGAGTCAAGTTAACTCTTGGCATCACCATGGGACTATCTCTTTAGCCTTAGGTGTATCTCGTTCCATTTCTTTGCCTGGCTCTCTGTATAGTGTGAGCTTAAGAAACTCTAGCTTGCAGAGTGTGCATGGGAGAAATGATCAAGATGAGGAGAGGAAAGGGCCAGGCTTCCTAAGGGACAAAGCTGGCTGTTTGGTTTTGACTTTTCTAATATATTTCCCTAACGCAATATTTTCCTATTGTGTTTCCCTAAAGCTGTATTTTCCTATTGTGTTTCCCCTAAAGCTGCATTTTCCTATTTTCTGTATCGTGAGGTATTTTCCTATTTCTGTTACCCTGGGTCCTACCTGGGTCCTAACCAAGTTCGTTCCTGAGTCCCAAGTAAGCTTTGGGGAGGAAGTGTGGTAATCAGAGTAACATAGCTTTCTGAACAGAAACGTGACTCAGGCCCAGGCACTGAAAAGCAGCATTCATCTGAGTACCAGTAAGAAGCACAGTACTGGGCCTGCGACAGTCACCTCCTTTCAGCTGGGGTATTCCTCCAGGGAATCGCATGGACCAATGAGTGGCTGTTCATAGACAAGGAAGGACAAAAATGTCCTCATTCTGCTCACAGCTCTGGTGCCTAACAATTCACTCAATCCTGTCCCATTTAGAATTAACTCTGACCCCTTGGCTGTGAATTAAAAGACTGTGAGTCCTGTGGTTTCTGGTCACATTCAGATCTTAAGGGGAGGCTGACTATCCTTCTAGGGACCGGCACTCTCTCCTAGTGCAGGGGTCGGAGATTGGAGTTGGGCAGGGAAGCTTTAGGAATGACTGTGGTTAAACTTCACTTCACCACTCTGCTGCCTCCAAGCCCTTGAGACTCAGGAACAGCAGAGGTGTGTGCCTGTCATCACTGAGCTTCTGGGTGTCACCAGCCTAGTCAGAAAGCTGTGGTTTTTCGAGGACTGGGGCTCCCTCTGTCCTACCATCTGTGCCCGCTTGGGGTGGCTTGTGCTAAATGCACTTTGAATTCCAAGTTCATTGCAAGGGGAGGAAAAGGTTGTCTTTAACAAGTGGTGTTTGAACAGGTCAAAAGCCAGACTGCCTGCCGTTCCTTTTTGCAAATTGCCTCCTCCTCGCAGGAGGGGAGCGTGGCGGCCTCACCTCTCAGGATGTTTCTGCTCATAATAGCAAGTGACATAAATAAAATTACAACTCTGACCAGTGATGCTGTGGTTGTCAGGTCTAACCCAAGTCTCTGAGGCTGTGACTTCTCACTGTTTCGTCCTGTTCTACTCCCGAAGAAGTAGTCACCCTTGTCGGCCTCTCCTCCCCTGTGTTACTGTGGAGCTATGTGCACCAGGCCACCTGCACGTGCCCCTGCAGAGACTGCATCAGGGTTGTCCCTCTGGGGAAACACGGCCCCGCCTGCCTTGCCCACAAACCACTGCTGGGCACCTGCCATCCTCCGCGCATCCTGTCAGAGCAGCAGCTTTATCACCTGCTCATCCACCTGGTTCCCACAAGCTCCCCCCCCCCCCCCCGGCTCCCTTCTCTTTCTCCTGAATGCTAAAATGCTCAGGTTCTGGAGCAGGCTGCCCTGTTTAAATGACTCGACACAAGGATTCGTCAACCCGTGACAATACGGATACTTTGGGCAGACTACATCTCTGTGGTCAGAAGGGAGGGGGCCTGACCTCTGTATTGTAGGATACTTAGCAGGAGACCTTCTGGATATTCAGAGCAGTGCTTCTGTCTGGGGGATGTCAGGAAGCTGTGAGTCTTAAGTGCCACAGGGCACCTAAGAACAAGACCCACTACATGCTGTAGAGCCCTTCCTGGGATCAAAAAGGTTTGTAGAGCTAACAAATATTTCCTCATAAGATGGAACAAACCAGCCACCGATAGCCAAAGAAAAGATTCCAACTAAGAGAAAGTTTAAAGGCCAGAGCACAAGTGTCCCATGGGGTTTGCAAGGCTAAGCTGTGGCTACAAGCAGAGGTGGCATCGTGAGGGTGGGTGGCACAGTGTCCTTACTCACAGTATCAACCCCTCTCCCATGGACTTCCTCCCACATCAGACCAGGCCAGAACCCTCTTCATGTTTGGGACCGATTGTAGTCATAGGACCATATCTCATCAGTATGCCTATGGATTCCTTAGATGCAGCGCTTCTTGGGCGATTGGACTACTAACAACTAGATTGTTTGGTAAAATCTTTCTACACTGAATTGCCGCTCCACTGCTCACAACATTATGAGGAGCTGAATGGAAGACTTTGTAAATTCTTCTTTGTATTGCCCTGTATTGTGATCCGATGAAACCGCACGATGTGTCAGTGTAATTGTCTAATAATGACAACACCAGAAGTCTCAAAGAGTCAATTAGCTTAGCGTTTTAGACGTGTCATAGATTGATACATGTGAACTCAGTACAAAAAAGTGTTTTCCCTGTTGTGAATATCCTTCGGAGTTTTAAAAATAACAAAATGATCGCAATCCTTTTCTGCTGAAAGAATGCACCAGTATTCTCCAGACAGTCATTTTGGTGACACCTCCTGGGACAGTGTCCCCTGGTGTGGCCCGGATCCTGCTCCTCCTGTCCCAAGTGATGCCCTCTTGGGAATCTGGCTGCCCTGTCTTTCTTCTGTGCAACTGCTGGCTCCCTCCTCACTGGTCTACATTCATCAATACCCACTGGTGACCTTTGTTTTATTTTAGCCTCAAAGTCAAGGGGAAAGAAAGTAAGGATTTTTGCTCCCCTAGCAGATGAGAAGACTGAGGCCAAGACAGGGGTAAATATTGGCCAAGGCAATGGTTCTCGACGTTCCTAATTCTGTGACCCTTTCATACAGTTCCTCATGTTGTGGTGACCGCCCCCAACCATAAAATTACTTTCATTGCTACTTCATCACTGTTATTTTGATACTGTTATGAATCACTCAACCCCTGTGAAAGGGACATTCGACCCCAAAGGGGTTGCAACCCCCAGGTTGAGAATCGCTGGTCCCAAATAAGCAGTGGGTTGGAAGCATGGTAAAGCTGTCATCCCCATTTCCTGTCTTTCCAACCTAGTGTCCTCATGCATCAGTGATGTGTTGACAAATATTTAAGAACTAGTTTTTCAGGGAGAGAAAAGGCCTAATTGGAAGTCTATGCTAATTTTTGTGGTGTAAATTCCCCTACTTTGGCTGGTTTTAAAATGGTGAGGTGAACATGAAATTCAGAAGGAATGCAGGAAATTGATGGGATGAGTTGGAACAAGAGAACTCCAGGCAATCAGTGGATTCATACTCTATCTCTCTTCTGGATCTTGTTTCTCTACCCCACTAACCCCACATAGATATGCATGCTTCCTCCTGTGATGTGCTACGGGGAATGCATTAGCCCAGTAAAACCTTCTGACCACCTCTCTCTTCTGTGATGTGAACTCTTCTAAGAATCTTTCCATATAAGGTGTTGCTGAAGCAGTAAGACAGATCAGGTCTTAAAACAGAAACCCATAAGGGTTTCATCAATAGTATTTCTTATGCTGTATGAACTGTGCCACAAGGATTATGCTTCTGTACATTGTTGGACAGGCACAGTTTTGGGTGCTTGGGAGATATCAAAATCAAGACAGCGGATAGGCTGGCTGTTGGGTACACAAGTATGAAGTATAAGAAAGGACCTGCGCTGAATTTTTTCCAAAAATGGTGCTACGATCACTGTGATCTCAATTTGTTCACCTGTGAGGAACTACTCCTCACTGTTGCGATAAAGAGTTCGTGATCTCTATTGGGGACATTTACTTTGATGTTTCTCACGTAGGTGCTAAATGAAAGGTGAAAAAAGAAATCTTCTCTCCCTTTTCTTTCTTTCCCAGGTATAGGATGTTAAAACTTGTTATCAGGGATCAATTCTTGTATTCTTAGGCCCAAGTTATTGCCATTAAGGTACTCGTTGTTCAGGTCACAAGCTTTGGGCTCCACAGAAACTGATTCTTTAGCACAAGGTTCTGGAAGGCTCAAAGTACCTTATAACCAAAAGGAACAAAACCCTCTTGCTCTAATTCCAAGTAGCCGAACAGGAGAGGGGTGCACCTCACCAAACAGGAAAAAGAAGAGAGACTATTGGCTTTGCAGTCATGGATAGCAGGGACTGTGGGAAGAACTCTTGCCTGGGTGTCAGGAAACCAACATTCTCCACCTGTCTTGGACCCCCATGGTTATTAAATAGACGAGAGGACTGGTTTAAAGGAGCCCTGGTGCTGTCATGGTTATGCATGGGGCTGCTGATTGCAAAGTCAGCAGTTTGAAATCCCCAACCCAGAGTGACATTCCACCCCCTTACCACCAAGTGTGTTGAAAGTCCTGGAAGGCTTTTAAGCAGGAAAGGGATTAAGCGTGATCCATTTGATGTTTTTGACACTTCTTTCTGCAGAGGTACTAGACCCGTCCAGTTAGGAGAATGATACAATCATCCAATGAAAAGTTGAAGAGGCAACCAGTAGGCTCCAAATGCTGCCTGGTTCTATAGCAAGTGCTCTGAGATTTCAGAACAATAGAAGACATTGAGGAGCACAGTAGTGTCAGAGGGAAGCAGAAAAGCCTTCCTGGGGAAACCGAGATTGCTGTTGGCTTCAAGACTGGCAGGAGAAATCTGGACTTGGAGAAGAGGAGAAAGCACAAGGAGGCAGTCAATTGGCTCTGGGTTTCAGCTGACAGTTTCTCTAAGTCTTGGCAGGGCCGAGGTTAAGCACCCCTTTGCTAACCCAAAGCTCAAGAGGTTGGTGGTCCTGTAGGAGAACATGGCAGTCACTGCTTCCATTGAGATGGTCGCTG
This sequence comes from Nesogale talazaci, assembly GCA_004026705.1. Classification (NCBI taxonomy): domain Eukaryota; kingdom Metazoa; phylum Chordata; class Mammalia; order Afrosoricida; family Tenrecidae; genus Nesogale; species Nesogale talazaci. The sequence goes on from PVJH01011365.1 coordinate 39,783, forward strand.
TGGAAAGCAGAGGGCAATTCTCTCAGCCCTCTAGGGGCTCTCTATGTCAGAGTTCACGGAAAGACCAGGGGTTCCCTCTAGTGTGGATGCAGGTTTAGAAATGCTCTCACCTGGGGCTCGTTTTCACCCAGGGTGCACTGCCTTTCACTGTGAGTGGATGTCTGTATAGATCATGCAACATAAGCCACATCTAAAATATCCTTCTCCTCTGATGACACCGGAGACCAGCACAATGGGGGATCTGCAGGGTGTGTGTGTTTGTGGGGGTGGGGGGGCGGAGACTCAGATGACACTAACCATGTGAGAGCCGGGATGGTTGTCAGGACATGAGGGTTTCTGATCTCTACCTGCTTCCCTTCCCATTTTCCTGTGGCAGGGTGAGGGGTCTGCAACCTGGAGGACGACGGGGGTGGGGAGGTGTCCCTCCACCCTGGGCTGTTAGGAAGGCAGGAGCTCTTTGCATCTGGAGGTTTAATGAGGGCTGGATGCTGATCAGATGACTCTGGATTTGCCGCGCAGCAGGGAGCCCAGCAAGGGGAGCAGCTGGGCTATTGTCTGGATTGTAATGGCCATTGTTTGTCTTCCAGAGCTGGGGTGACCCTTGTCAGCATTGTAGATCTTGCTGAAGCTCCAGCTGTCCCAGGTATCTTCTCAATCAGACCATCATCTTGAGGCTGACTCCCTCTCCCCTTTACGGTTAGTAATGGGAGAGCTCTGTCCCCCCTAGACCTGTCTGTGAAACTGGTCCGCTGGTGGCCTTCGGTGTGAAGGATGGCTCACTGCAGAGGTGTCTAAGTGAAATGAGATTTGTACTTGCTGTGAAAAACTCCTGCGAAGTGTCACAAAGCAGAGTTTTCTGGGAAAATCTTGAGATGAATATTACTCCCACTGATGCTCCCACGAGGAAAATGAGGGGGTGAGAGGACTGGTCCAAGCTTACTCAGTCAGTCATTGCTTGAATGAAAATCAGCAGACATCTTCCGGACTTCAGTGAAGCCCTGCTTGCTTTGGATGGGGGCATTCCAGATAGTTTGTTTCCCTTGTATTTTTAGCAGAGGTCAGTGTCCTAGATAATTTTCTCAAATGCCATAGGTGAAGCTGTTACATGACTGAGGGTCCTAAGTTCTGAAGATAACTCCGCCCCCAACTCCTTCATGATTTAGATGGCAGGGAGTGACTTGCCCTAAGGGAGTGCCTGGGAGGTATAAACAGTGAAGTGCTGCCTCCTAGTCCGAAGGTTGGCAGTTCAAACCCACCCCTAGTTTCCTTGGGAGACAGGCCCGGAAGTCCACTGCTGAGACAGGGTCAAACACAGGCTTGAAAATCCTATGAAGCAGTTCTACTCCACACACATGTGGGGTTTCCATGAGTTAGAATGCACTAGATGGCAACTACCAATGACATCAAGGGGTCACACCGAGACTGAAACCCAGATCTCTTACATCTCGACTCAGATGTGCTGTATCTCACCATGACCTTCCTGCCTGCTCTCTGTGGATCACACAACACAAACCATCTAAAAGACACTCCTTTGATGATACTGGAGATCAGGGCTACTGGGGAATCTGGAGGTTGTGTGGGGGCTCCGATAGCACTTACCATGTGAGAGCCAGTGTGGCTGTTTTGCCCGTGGGTGGATCTGCTATCTGTGTGATGTAATGGAGGAAAACAGAGCCATTGGAAGCATGGATAACCCCAAACCAGCCACATTGGCTTTTTGATTGTGACGCTCTAGTGTGATTCTGACACTAATTCTCTGTTTCTTATGCCCAGCCACTATGGACCTTGTATTAGTCTGGGTTGACTAGAAAAACAAATCCAGAGACGTTCATATATGTGCAAGAGAGAGCTTTATATCATAGAGCAAACATATATCATATTGATAAAACTCCCAACCCGGTCCAAATCAAATCCACAAGGCTGGTATTAGCCCCTATGTCCCATGCTAGTCCATAAATTCCTCTTCAGACTCATACAGCACATGTAATGAGGCTAAATGCAGGAAGATCACAGGCCAGTGGATGAAAGTCTTATGGATCCAGTGGTGATGGAAGTATCTCCAGACTCCTGCATGTATCAGTATGGCTCCATGTGGCTTGTCAACAGGAAGTAGAAAGCAGAGAGAGAGGGAGTTCTGAGAATCCACACAAGAAGGCCATGCCCATAAGGAGGATCCCTCAGACTGTGTCCTGATTGACAGGCTAGACTCCATCCCTTCATTTTTTTTTATCAAGTTGACATGACATTGTGTAACTACCACAGACCTCAGCCCTCTATCACATTCATTGATATCCAACAGTTGCAGTCAGCGTTACCATCCACTTCCAAGGGGTAAATCATAGTTATTGAAGGTCAGATTGGTGCCAACTACTATAATATACCCTATATACTGGAATATAAATTGACCTGAATATCAGTGAAGGAACCTAATTTTATCACAGAAGTGGCAATAAAAATGTGCTGGAAAAACCAGCTTATACACTAGTACATATGGTAATTCTGTAGGAAACCCTAACACCCACATGGGAGGAAGCCAAATTTCTTACAGTCCCACCTTGCCAGGGCTAAAATTCTAGAACTTGGTCTTCTTGCAGGGGCTCATTCTCACAACGTCACTTCCAAAAGCATCCCTTACACTTGTTTACTCATCAGCTGAAGTTCAAAATTCAAAGAAGCATCTGTGTTTACAAGAGCCTTCACATGGTACATCAGCCTTGGTCAGCTGGACTCCCACCACTGGGCTCCTCCTTCCCCGGCCACACCCTTTCACTGCCCTCTCAGAGAGCAGAAGATGTCGTCAGTTACAATTCTCTCCATAAGCCCTTCTTGCGAACCACCTGCATGAGTTAGAGGTGGTCCCTGCTCTGTCATCCCACGTCAGAGATGAAGCATGGATCTAAATGACTCTTGACAGTTTAGAAGAGGAAGCTCACGGTATGAGTGACACCTCATCTACCTCCATCTTATCTGCATCAACCAGATGTTGCATCTGAAGTGCATCGAGGAAAGCGAGTGCCTGAAGCCAGGCCGAGCTGGGGACAGGCGGGGTTTCTTTCCCTTCCTAGAATGCATCTGTGCCACATGGAGGTGTCTTCCTGATGTGGATGCCTGAGGATGACCAGTTACTGACTCTCCAGTAGACACCGTTTGTCCCAGTCCCTTCTGCCAGCATCCTGATGGGAGACAAGGCTGCTGATAGCTCAGATATGATTAAATCTGTCTCCAAACCCAAGTCCCAAGACAGTGGTTCTACCTCAAGGAGGGAGATGAGAGCTTAACTATGCACGTGACCTGGATGCCTGGTCTTGCTGAAGAATGTCGGGGAGAGGGAGATGCTGATCTTCTTGGGTAGGGGAAGGACCTGTAGGAAGGTGCGTTGGGAACTGCTGTCCCTGAGAGACACCCGTACATTGCCTTTGTGTAGCAATGAGACGGGAGGCCTTGGAAAGAATGGACGAGGTGTCGGCCAGTTTGGCTGTTTAGGTGTGAGGATGGTCATGGACAGACATGAGATTGGGAAATGGAATAAATGGGAGCCCCAATGCTCTTGCCCTGGCTCTGTCACCTTAACACCCCATGCCTCGGTGACCTCACCTGTGAGTGACAGACTCGGGCCCTCTTCATTGCACTGGGTCCCAGCGGGGAGCCAGTCTGGCTTGGCTTCAAGTGTATACGTGCCTACTACTTCCTCTGAGCACAGCTCCTCACTTCTTGCGGTCTGTCTCTAGCTCCTTGTTGGTAAGATGCCGACGAGCGTGCCATTTTCGGCAGGATGGATGGGAGGGGTGCCTGAGACATCACTCGGCAGTGTTGGGCACAGCACCTGGTCCACAGCACAGAGCATGCTCAGCTCACAGTGGACATTCATTGGCTCTTGGTCTCTGACAGTCTAGGGATGCTGAACTCATGGCCCTTCTGCATCAGTCACGATTGGCGACTCTTGTCTGCTCCCCGTCATGCAGTCCCAGTGCTGGGATGGAAGTGGCGTGCCAGGGAGGGGGGTAGATGAGCCTCAGGTCTGGCTTTTCCATCGGCTTGCTGGGCAGCCTTAGAGGGGTGGGTTTCTGTCTCTAACTCTTGGGCATCCCCCGAGTAACAGCAATGATGATGACATGGCAACACCCAAAGCTTCCTTTGTGGATATCATCCTTACTGTAGCACCACGAGATAGTTAGATGATAGATACTCATAACCCCTTTACTCTGAGCTTCAGGAAACTTACATAACTTGTTCAAGACCACGTCACAGTAAGCAGCAGAGTTGGAATTCCAGCCGCATGCCTCCAGATCTGTGCTCTGAACACCCGCTCTGAGCTGCCTCCGCATGAAGGGACAGGTATCTGTGCTTGTTATGAAACCTCGCCTCTAAAAATAATCCATTGCAGAAGCCCCAGGCAGAAGCCCTAAAATGCCTCCCTGCCTGTATTATTGTAAGGTGCCACCCAGAACCCAGCAGTTGTGCCCCCCACCCACCCTCTGAGCTTTTCTAATGCAGCTGGGAGACCACTGCACTAGATGCCCTGTGATGCCCCTTGTGACACAAATGCCACCAAGAGCCTCTTCAAATACATTTTATGTGAGTGTATTGATGGCATGAGTTTGACTCAAAACTGGTTTCCAAGTTTCGAAGTGATAGCATTTGTTCCCTTCTTGGCCAGAGGGGCTTAGGAAGTCAGCTTGCCCAGGATGTTGAAAATGAGGCTCCTCATAAAAAAGTCTACTATGGCATTGGCTGTACCCAGTGACCCTGCTAACCAAGCAGAATGATTGCCTTCCTTGGATCACTCTAATGCAAGCAGTTCACAGTCCTTTCCTCCACAGAGCCAAAGCTTACAGCTCCCCAATCTCCAGGCAAATGCAGGACCTGCTTTGAGTGCAGAAAGTTCAGGTGAGGTCCCAGCTACAGGCTGGCCCCCGGAGAAACTGAGTCTCATGTCCTTTCAGAGGTCAGCAGCTTCTGCAGTGTGTGATCTTGGCTTCCTTTACCAACTGCCTGTCTGGGGCCTGGGTTTCCTGGACAGACAGCCACAGGTTTACTGATTATTACAATAGTTGGACATTCTAGGGCTGGGCTTCCAGGCTCAAAACACCCACCAGTCCTTTTAAAGGATATTATTAAAGCTGGTCACACCCTTACCTCTCACTGCCTCTATCATCTTTATACTGCCTTTATAAAGCCCGACTGCTTTATAATCAAGCTGCGTCTGCCTGTTCTATGCATAAGCCTACAAGCTCAACTAATGTAGGAGACAGGCTGATGAACAAAGAGAGACAGCGCTGTTATAAAGGCGTGTTTATGTAGGGTGGGAAGGGAGGGGTGGTTGTCTGAGAGAGTTCCCCCCCCTCCCCACCAACACGACTGTGCATAAAATAACTGACCCCATGAGAAGGGGCAAGAACCATGTGCAGCGTGACCATATGTTCTGTGTACCTGGGACAGTCCCAGTTTATGCCTGTTGTCCCCGAGGTCTTGTTAATCAGGTTCCTTTTGGCTCTCCACGTTTGGGTGATAAATTGCATGGCCACCCTCATTAGGCAAGGGCGCTTCAAAGTCCATGGGAAAGTCCCGTGATTTCTTTTTCTTCCTATTTTTTTCTTGCCCTTTTCAACGGCCTCCTTGGGTGTGATCCGATATGTGCAGATTTCTTTGAGCTGGTCCCCAATCCTGGTGACCCATGTGTGTCAGAGTAGAACTGTGAGTCCCTCGGGTTTGTGGCAGTGAACGTTCCAAAAGGAGGCACCTCTGGGTCCAAACAATCAGGGAATTTAATTGTGTACACCAGCCAGCAACCCAAAACGTGTGATGGACGGTAATAGGTAAGCAGAAGCCCTGTACCAGTACACTTCACTAGCCCAATGCTGCCATGGGAAACCAGCACCGCTGCACGGGGAGGACTAAGTTAACTCACCGCCTCACAGCACCAGGCGGTGGAGGGGTGAGACAGGGGGAGTCCAGCATATCAGAGAGACCTGCCTCCTAGCTCTGGGATCTTTTGGAAATTACTTCATCTTCCTCACATGATCGATCAGACGTCATTGTATGGACCTCACAGAGGGGACGTGCTTATTAAATAATCCTCTTAAAGCGCTTAGTCGTCAGGCCATCACTGTGGTCATCGTGGCCCGTGCCCCTCCATCTGTGCAGTGCACAATAAAGATGCCTGCATTGCCGCCCACCACAGGTCTGTGAGGCTGAGTTTAGGCACTGTCCACAGAAGCCTTGGGTCCCTGAGGACATGTTCTGCCTCTCTACCCTGCAAGTGCACACACACCGGAAGTGCACTGTGAGTGCCGGGGACATGGGCAGAGCCTCTTGTCTGCCCGCCCAGCTGATCCATCCCTGTGGGTCATGAGAATTGAGTTCCCAGGACATCATCCCTTCCACCCACCATGATGACTCTCTTGTCTGGGGCCCGCCCTTGGTCCCCTCCCTGTCCCAGCAAACGATGCAGTGCACACAGCAAGGCCAGGGTGTCATTCTGCCATTCCCCTGTGCTGACTGGTGCCTGTGGATGGTCACTGAGTGTGTGTGGGGGGGGGGGGGGGCACGCAAGTGTCTGGTCCTGCCTGGGCAGCTCTGCATACCACAACACACTGGGGATTGTCCTCTCCTCCCCTTGGAGAAAAGGTGTCATCTGTTTCCAGTCTTTTACCACTCTCCCTGCCTTGCCTGACCTTGCTGTCGGTTTTCTCTGTGGAGGGACTGATTTGAGAGAGCATATTTTGTCATGGCAGAGCCCTGGTGGTGTTGTGGTTGTGCATCGCGCTGCTAACTGTAAAGTCAGCTGTTTGAAACCAATTGCTCCTCGGCAGGAAGATGGGGCTTTCTATTCCAGTGAAGAGTTACAGTCTCAGAAACAGACAGAAGCAGTTTTTCCCTGACCTGTAAGGCTGACGGGGGCCGGTATCCAGTGGATGGCAGTGAGATTGCTCAGTCTTTGGCTTTCTTTTGAATGAGGAGTCTGTCAGTGTTGAAAATGGTTAGCTCAACAGTCAGTCGCTTCCTGAAAAGTCAGCATTCCCAGTTCACCCAGAAGTGCCTTTGAAGAAAGGTCTGGCAATCATTTTATTCATCAGCTATTAGGAATCGTATGGAGCTCGGTTCTGTTTTAGCCCATATTTCATTGCTGTAAGTCAGAATTGCTTGGACAGCACCTAGTAAAGAATGGGAATTCAGACCAGACTGTCTTGATTCAAAGCTTGAGTTCATCGCAGGGCACAGTGTTCCGTCTGTATGGAGGGATTCATGAGAATGGCCTACCTTCTGTGATGCCTGGGAGGGTGTAATCAGTTTCTAGGTGTGAAGCCTGGCACATGATAAGTTCTTGGAATACCAACAAGTTTTACTATCTGCTCTGGGATCCCTGGTGGTGTCCGGGAGAAATGCTCAGCTACAAAGGCAGCGATTCTCGGCCTGTGAGTCATGACCCCTTTGGGGTCAAACCACCCTTTCACAGGAGTCGCCCAATTCATCACAGTAGCAAAATGACAGTGATAAAGGAGCAACAAAAACAACTTTATGGTTGGGGGAAACACCACAACACGAGGGACTGTATGAAAGGGTGGCGGCAGTAGGAAGGTTGAGAACCACTGTAGTAAGGGAAAGTTTGGCTGTTCAAACCTACCAACTGCCCCATGAGAGAAAGCTGTGGTCATCAGTTTCAAGACAGGACCGCCGTCTTGAAAACCCTCAGGAACACTTCTCCTTTAGCATATAGTATCATGTCATGATAAGTCAGAACTGACTCAATAGCTGCTGGATTGCTTTTCTTGCTTCTTATTGATACACATTGCTCTTGCGGCTATCAGAAAGCGGTCACACTGAACCTTCCTGGTTGAGAATTGAGGCTCTGCTTATGAACTGTGGGAGCTTGATGAAGACTCCCCCACTTGGGGCTTTAGATTGTTTCCCTGTACCAGCTGGAGGTTGGGAATGGGATCTTCTAGTCCCCCCAGTCCTCTCAGGAGCTCTGTTGCTTTCCCTTGGGTTTCCCCCTGCCTTGTGTTCCCATTTCAGAACCATTTAAGGTCTCCCACAGACTATTCTTGCACAGGGAGAGGTTCGAGGCTTTGCTCAGGGATTTCCCTGCATGGGTCTGTGTGAAAATGCATGGTTCAGTGAATGATTACATCCTTCTTGAAGGAAGTCAGGGGACTGAAGTTCTAGCACCAACTTTGCTGTGAGACCTTGGATGAGTCATCTCGTGTCTTTGATTCCAGCTTCCCCCATTTTCAAATTAGAAAGTGGCCCTCTCTCTTTGTCCCTCCCTCAGAATTCATAGTACCAGCAGTCCTCTGTTGGCCCCAAGGGTTGAAGAAGCACACAGACTCCTGATCGTGTCTGGTGGTCTTTGTCTTCTCAGGGCACGGGAGAGAAGGGCTGGGGGACCCGGCTCTGGTTTAGACAGAAGCAAATCAGTGTGATGTTATGTGAGGTGAGGCTGTGTGTGGAGAGAGGAGACAAGTTTCATGTTTCCTTCTCTGCTTGCTCTCTCTTCTCCCTAGTGGACATTTGGCCTATGGGTGACTCGTGCAGTAAACCACCAGCAATCACTTCAAAAGACTTGGCGCCTTCTCACAGATAGGCTGACTCCTCTTTTCCATTTGTTTGGATGGCAGCAGGAATCATTGACAGAATCGGGGCAGGGCTGGAAGGCCACTCGCTGGCGGACCATGAGAAACCACTGTCTCTTTAGGTCCTGTGATCTTCTCTATCAGTGGAGAGGCGAACTGAGGGATGGGATAGAATCCTTACAATCCCAACAGAAGTCTATGGGTCAGAGCCAGGTTCATCTACTTCAAAAAAAAAAAAGCTCCCAAAGCTTTGTAACAATATGAGGAGACCGCCAAGAGTTTAATAGAAGATCAAACTTATCTTTTGAGTGCATGACCATGCAAATCTTTGGAAGCCCCTCCTAGGAGATTCCTGGTTCCGACTCTGTTGTGCTCCTCGTTCTAACTAGCTCCCCCAGAGACACAGCCCACTGAAGGGAACCACTGGAGTGGGCGGGCCTGCTTTCTGAGGGTTCACCTCGTCTGGTGGTCTTCAAACCCTGCCCCTCCTGGGTGTCCGTCAACAGGATGCAAAGTATGGTCACAGTCACCTGCTTGAGCAGCTTGTTCGACTTATCAGGCACAGGCCATCCTAGTGATGTGCACTTGGATTGGGGGACTTCTATAAGCTTCTATCAGGAAGTGAAGTGATGTTTTTAGTAGAGGTCTATTTCAGAAGAAAAGACTCTGGAAGTATTTGAGCACCGTGGTGGGGAGGGTACTCACCTTTCTACCGGAAGCTTTTTGTTTGTTGTTGCATGGTAGAGAAGAGCAGCACACTTACCGGGCTCATTCTGGGGAATCAGACCCCTTTCTTACGTGAAAAGTTCTGTATTGCGTTGACAGCACGTAAGAAGAAAGGCAGTGGGATGGGTTAGCTCCTCCTGATAATTTGGTTGCATCAACAACTTCTCTTTTATTTCTAGATTCTCTGGTGATACCCTGGACCTCCCAGCCACAACCACGAGGTAAGAGACATTTTCCCATCCTCGGATCCTTCTTCAGAAAGGTAACCAGCCTGGGGTCCTCAAATTTTTTAAACAGGGGGTCAGTTCACTGTCCCAGAGACCATTGAAGGTCTGCACTATAGTTTAAAAAAATACTATGAAGAAATTCACTGTGGGCCCGGGATGAGTCAGCTGCTAAGCAGGACAGGCAGCGGCGGCAAAAACACCCAGTGGCCAGATAAATGTCCTCTGTGCACCACATGTGGCCCATGGGCCATAGTAGATGTGGCCCATGGGCCATAATAGGACGCCTAGGCAACCTCTTCAGGGTCAAAACCTAAAAGTCCTGGTGAAGCAATCCCAGCATTCAGGATACCCGCTCCTGGGGGTTCTGTCCCCAGGCTGGACTCAGAAATGGGAAATGGAATTCATGGGCAACCACTCCAAATTCAGGAGAAGCAATCTTCTCTCCCTGTGTTTACATCACATCCCTTGCTTCCCAGAATACAAGGCCTACTCCACAAATACTGGGTTAGAAGTCACTTTCTCATCAGGCCAAGGACTGATCAAAGTTGCTGTGTTTTCTCTATCATTTCCTTCCCTCTGCCCCCCCCCTACTTCCTGTTTTTTTCTTCCTCTTTCTCCACCCCCACCCCATCTCTCCAGCTATATCCTTGTTGTCTGAGAACAGGAACAAAGCGCCCAGCATTGATAATCATGATTTCCTGGCGTGCATGCCCTCACTGCTTGGAGCTCAGGCCAGCACCAGGCTCCCTGGGGCACGTGAGCCCAGGCTGGAAGCACAGCAGGAAGCTGTGGCCTTTAAAACCCCTGGTCTGAAAGGGAGTCAGATAGAAACAGCTCTTCATGTCTGTACAACAGCCCACAGTTTGCAAGGGGCTTCCTCCAGCACTCAAAACACTGGAAAATTAAGAAAACTTGTAGTGTTTGGGATTTAATAATTACAGTACTATTTAGATGATTTAGATGGGGGGGGGTCATATTTAGGAATTTAATAGGCATGAATGA
>PVJH01011365.1:50410-69426 GCA_004026705.1 Nesogale talazaci
CTAGCAGAGAACAGGAAATAGCCTCTGGAGATCACATGCCTTGCTTTCTCTTTTAGCAGCTTGACATTCCCTAAGGAGAGGGAAGCAGCAGGACTCCAGGGGGCCACAGTCCTGGTGGGGGAGGCCAGGCTTGCGTGCCTGGGCCAGAGAGACACCCAACTGCTTCCTCCCATCAGCCTGGATTGGCGAGCCTGAATTGCAAGAGATATTTCCAGGTAAGAAACAGCTGGCTTTGGTGATAGCAAATAACTCGATAGATAACCACTATTGCATCCTCCAGAGAGTGTGTACAAAGCACGCTTCTAGAATCTGCGATGGTGTCAAGGATGTGATCTCTTGCGTTTTATGCATTAGAGATCATGGCGCCTAACAGGGCATCTATGTAAAGAGAAATGCAAGGACATGATTGGCGATCCACGTGCACTTCAATGTAGCTGTAATTGGAAATCAGTTAAAGGCCCCTGGGGGCTGAGCAGCCAGGAGTTGGGCTGTAATCCACAAGGTTGATACATCCCAAGCCCCCAGCTTACTCCTCGGGACAAAGATGGGGTGTCCTACCCCCCTGAAGAGTCACTGTTTTGGAAACTCACAAGGGCAGTTCAACCCTGTCCTAGAGCGCTGCAATGAGTTGGCCCGGTATCAGTAGCAGTAAGGTTTTTGTCGGTGGAAGGTTTGCTTTTGCTTGTTTGTTTGTTTGTTTGTTTCTTTGTTGGAGGGTGTAGTTTTAATGTTCTGTAATGGGGGGAAGACAGGGCTTTCCAATAACCTAGAGATAGTCTTGGAAACATACAGAGACTGTTCTATCCTGCACGATGGAGTCCCTAAGAGTCAGCTTTGACTAGGGAGCAATGAGTTGAGTGGAGTGTGGTGTTCTATAATGGGGGTGTCATTGGTACAGAGTTCGGTTGTTCATTGGGGAACCCTACATAGAGTCACTACACATTGGAATAGACGTAAGGGCATTGCGTATGGGTGTTCCATAACAAGGATCCTTGATGGGCTAGTGGTTTGGGTCTTTGGCTGCTAGCCACAAGGGGAGCTCACGGGTACCAGTCATTGTTTGCCATGGTAAAGATTTACAGGAGAAACCTCAAAGAGCAGCTTTGCTCTGTCCTGTGGGATCCCTTTGAGTTGAAATGGACTCACTGAGCGTGGGGGGGCTCTTCTGTAAGAGCATTCTGAGTGGGATCTGCTGTCTTCTAAGGTCTTTGGGGTGTGTTTGAGATATTGGAGAGCTTAGAATGACAAGCAGTGGGAGAGCAGATCTGAACTATTAGTTTTTGACCCCATTTTTCTTTCAGAGTCCATTTTGAAGTAAAAGCAAGTGAGCAGTCCTTAGCCATGGCAGCCAACCCTCTGCTGGGGTGTCGCTTCCAACTCGTGGTGGCAGAGCACAGGGTGCATCAGGTTTCCAAGCTTGCAATCTTAATGAAATCACACCATCACGTCTTTCTCCCACAGAGTGGCTTGTGGGTTTGAATCAGTGGCCTTTCGGGGAATAGTCAAGTATTAACAACTGAGCCGCCAGGCTTCCTGGTCAGTCACCCTGCTGAGGTGGAATCGCAGGTTCTTGTCAGAGGCCTGGTGGAGACACGCCGTGGTAGAACATTCTTAGCAGCAAATGTGTTGTATCAAGTTATCCTCCCAGATCCCTTCCAAGGCCTTACCTGCAACTTGTCCTTCCCATTGCCCTCTTGCCTTCCTTTCATTTTTCCCTTCTCTTCTCTCTTGCCTCCTGCTAAATAGTGATGGGCACATCCTTTTTTCTGGATAAAACGGATAGGATAGTGTCTACTTGAACCTCTGATGGACGTCTGTACGTACAGAAGATCTGTGAGGTTTCAGCTCTCAGGATTCTGGCATATTAGCATATCTCCTTTCAGCTGACCAGAGCACTGACACAGATGAGTTCATGAGTCATGAAGGAGATGCGGATGCGCTCGGTTGGCCCAGCACCTGATACCCTCTTCTGTGGACATACACCTCTGTGCTACATAAGATCTGTGAGCTTCCAGCTCTCAGGTTTCTGGCATATTAGCATATCTCCTTTCAGCCGACCAGAGCACCGGCACAGACAGGTTCATGAGTCATGAAGGAGATGCGGATGCGCTCGGTTGGCCCTGCACCTGATACCTTCTCAGGTTGCTGGAGTTCCCATCTTCTGTCCTCTGCCTCTTGGAAGCTCTTCTATTTCATCTGGGTCTATTGGATTGCTCTGTAAACTAAAACCAGAATCATTCCAAAAAACTACTGCCAATACTCAGAGGGTAGGACCAGATCATTTCTAAGGCATTCTCCATTTCTGAGATGGCAGGATCATGTTTTCTTACAGCAAATTCTCTCAAAGCGGAGGACTAGCTCTGCCTTTTGCTGCCTTCCTTTTGGTCTCTTGTCCTTTCCTTCCCTAGGGTGATTCTAGAGTTCTAGCTCAAATCTGGGGAAGGAAAATGGCTCTTAGAATTAGAAATTCCCAACTTCAAATTTCGGCTCAGCTGTCTGTAAGTTGAGTGATTTGGGAGAGATTGGTTTAAATTCCCAAGTCTCTCTTCTTGCTACTGTGAAAAGGGGACAGTTCACCTTGACACTATCGGCTGGGTGTTGTTGATGTAGGTGCTGATGGTTCATGTTCAAGTTGTGCTGAGAATGACCATTGCCCAGCCCTGTACCCTCCTCAGAATCCTTTGTGTGTCTGAGCCCATTGTGTTCAACTGTCCAACTGAAGGGGTTTCCTCTTTATCTTGGAATCTCTGCTTTACCCAACATGATCTCATTCTCTCGGGACGAGGCCCATCTGATAGCATGTCCAACATGCATGAGATGAAATTTCACTCTCTTGACTGCTAAGGGGCATCCCATCTCTGCTTCTTCCAAGACAAACTTGTGTGTTGCTTTGGCAGCCCACGGTCTCTATAATATTCTTCACCCACATTGCAATTCAAATGCATGAGTGATTCTTAAATATTTTGGCTCTTTTACTCCCTCCCCGACATCTTTTGATTTTATGCTAGACTCTTCCTGAGGTCTGGGAGAATGTCCTTAAACCTGAGTCCATTGATTTGGGGACACACGCCCTCGCCTTGCACTTAGTTGGATAGTGACATATCTCACACATGTTCATCAAGCACCGCAGCCCTGTCTTCCAGGTTTGTCTGTTCGCTTTCTCCATGAGGCATGCATGCATCTGGCCATCCTCTGCCTTAACAGCTGTCGATTGAGCACATACCAGGAAGCAGACACCATTCGTGGTGTTGGGGATTCAGCACTGATCAAAACAAAGTTCCTGCTCTCATAAGCTTCCTTTCTAGTAGAATAGAGAAACATCCACAGGCACGTATATATGATGTCAGACAACATCCGTGCTCTGGAACAACTCAAACAGCAGAAAGAAACAGAGGTGGAAAAATGAGCAAGCCCATTTTATAGGGTATCAAGCAAAGCCTCTCTGAATAGACAGCATCTGAGCAGAACCTGGAGAAAGTGAAGAATTAAAGCCCACGGCAAAGAGACTAGAACAAAGGCTTTGAGGTAGAGACATGCTTGGGTTTTAGGGAACTGCAAGGGGCCAATTAAAGAAAAGATGAAATTAAGAGTAGAATGTGGGGTGAGGGGAGAGGAGATCTAAGCAGGAATGGAGCAGATCATGAAGCACTTCAGAGGCCATTGTGTGGATTTTGGCTTCTGAGTCTTTTTCTTCTCCCCCAGTCTATCTTAAATCGCCTCAAAGACCCTAAACCCTGAAGTATCACAGAATAGCAATAGATACTCCTGCCCAATATACAGTTCATTTACATTCATTGGAAACTGTTATTGGGCACTAGGTATCTGGTGATGGGTAAAGCTTTATTTACCCTTCCAAAGTTCACAGGCCAGTTCTGATTCAACCCTGCTTATGCAAATTATCCAAATTTAGTCTTCCTGGGGACAGTTTCCTAGAGTGAAAATTTCTCTAGAGACCCCTGTCTTAAAGAGTAGGACAGGTAGACACATCTGACCTCCTCTGGCATCCATATTACTATGAGACAGAAGTCAGACACGTCTCTTTCCCTATTCTGAAACCAACCATTTCTCCCATGAACTACTTCTCTGCTGGGATCAATCATTCATTACAATGGTCATGCAGGTAATACATACAATTGAAGCAGTTTATTAGGGAAGCTAAGAGGTTACCACATATCAGGAGCAGCAAACAGTCAGGATACAGTCTTTGGTCCACTGCAGAACTTTCCCTCAGCCGGTAGCCAAGCCTCTCTCTGGTCCTCAGTCTCTCAGCCATGTGGTCCCTTGGCCTCTGCCTCTGTAGTTCAGCAAGTTAGCCTGCCTGCTGTTCTTTCTCATAGTTTCATAGTCTTGGGCCAGATGAGGAGAAAGTGCCCCACAGTCTCCGTGCCGCAGTCTCTGTTGTGTCTAGTCTCAGCAGTCTCTGCCACTTCAGAGACCTTGGGCATGCCTTCCAAATGGTCCTGCACTCTCTCTCACTTCTGCTGCTTCAACGGTGGTTCATCTCTCCAGCCAAGGAGGTGGCAACCAACACTGATCTCCTAATCAGTGTCACACAGGCACTGTTGGCATAGTCCCACCGAATCATCTGATAGCAGCTACAGAAACTTGGATTGTAATCATTTCTTATACAGAAACTTCATTGGACCATGGTCTCCCACAAGTCACTTCTACCAATTCTCTTGGATTAACTCGTGTCATGGACTGTGAACAAATTTTGAATTCAAATGAAGAAGGAATAAGACCATTTCATTCATTCAGCAAACAGCTGAGTGCCTATTATCTGCCAGGACTACTTCTAGCTAATAGGGAGAAATGGTGACCTCCATTCAGCCTTATCCCTTACTGGAGAGATGTGCAAGTGACCAGAGAACACACCCTGTGCAATGGTCTTGTGAGAATGGGATCAAGGGAAATCAGCAGAGGGACTGCAGACACAAGTAGAGGGTCAAAGGATCGCAAAATCAGGGATACTCCTTCAGGACATGCTGTAGCCACTCAGCCCTGGAAATGAGGAGTTGTTAGGCAAGTGAAGAGGATTTGTGGAGTAAATCATGAAGGAAGGAGGAGGGAGGGAGCACTAGAGAGAATTGTGATTGCACAACTCAATTTAAAGGCAATGTAACCATGGAGGGGGGAATGCTCTAACACAGATGTGGTAATGATTATACAATACTCCTTGATATGATTTAATAATTGAACTTTTGAATTGTGTGATATGTAAATGATGTGCCAATAAACCTTGGGGTTGGGCAAGAGGACAGGAGATAGAAATGGCTGAGGCATGGTGGCGAGAGCTTCCAGGCAGAGGAAAAGCAGGAGCTGGATCAGGCAAAGAGCCAGGGAACTTACCCAAACATCTATTTCTGTTTGGATGCAAGCCACGCCTCTCAACTAATTGGCTGCTCATAGTACATTTCATCATGGAAATCATTACGTTCTGTCAGAAGGCATCAAGAGGAATGATCGCATCTGCCAAACTGTATCACGATGGCCAAGCTGCTGAGAAGCATGGCCCATCTAAACTGACACACAACTTTGCCCACCATGGCTTCCAAGAGGGGTCATAGGAGGTGCCCATTGAGGGAGGAGTAGGAGTTGGGAAAGAGGCACTCCAAGCTTAGAATAGCATTATATGCGCAGGGACCAACACTCAATTCTCTGTATGGATGATGGCGAGGAAATAGCCAATGTGGTCCTCAGGCACAGATAAAGCCTGAATTCTGCTTTTTTCAGATCCGTTTGTGGCCACCTCCTCATTCTCCCACCTTGTTCTCGACTGTGACTCGCAAGAAGCAAATTGACCAATTTAGATGCATCGTGCCTCTGACCCCAAGAAGGCAGGTGTCAGTGAGCAGAAAAGGAGAAGGGAGACTAAGAAAAGAAATAGAAAGAAGAGGAGGAGGCTGAGCCAGCACTTTTGTCATCTAGAAACTGGTATGACAACAACAGTGTTCTGGAACTCTCCAATGATGAAAGTGAGAACAAGAAGGGATTTTCACAACTGCATCCGGTCTTCCTTGCCATGGAGCAGTCTGTATGTGCACATGATGTAGGATGTATTCTGGAATTTCACCCAGAGCCTAGTGCAGGTGACTTCTAGTCATGCTTTTTGGCTGGAAGATGGGAGGATGGGTGAGGACTGATCTTGCCAACCCTCACGTTGACCCAGGTGTGCCAAGAAGGATGGTGGCAGATGCTCAAAATCACAGGAAGAGGGCGTACCAGTGCCCATTCATAGCAAATGCTTCTGAAGCTCAGAGAAGTGGAGCCAATTGTACAGAGTCCATGACTACTGGGAGGTGAGGGTTCAAATTCGATGAGAACCTTCCTCCCATAGAATCTGCTAGGTGTCCCACTCTCTATGTGGAGTCTCCCGAGAGGATGTTTCCACACTCAGAATTGTCCTGGGTCGTGAGCATGAGGAGGCACAGGAACTCCCAGCGAGAGCTCCCAGGGAAGGGTAGCAGGAAGCAGCACAGGGACACACATGTCACCATTACATGAAGGGACACCCATGTCCTGTTAGAGAAGAAATCCATCATATCCCCTCAAAATATCATTGACGCTTCCTGCCCCTTACACCTGGGGCAATAATGGTCATTGGGGATGGGGTTTCTTTTGTTGATGAAAGACCAGATGAAGCAAACCAGCATAGATGAAGAAAGACTGGTGCCGACTTCAGAGAGCTTGCCTAGGTACCAAGGAATGGCGACAGAGAAGAACCAGAACCCCTCATACACAGCTAACCAAAACAGAGAGCCAGAGTCCTAAGTTTGACCTTCAAGCCCCTGGAATGGGAGACCATATATCCCACTTGTTAGAGCCACATGCATGTGGCATTCATCTTATAGCAGGTCTCAAAGGCCAAGATGCATCTGAAAGGCCTCGAAGGACCCACCCCGCCCCGGGGCAGCAATACCTTTACATCTTGTGTTTCAGATGTCTACACACATGCTTCCAGGGATGCAGTCCTTGATTCCAGGCAAAATCACTGATCCTGGTGCCAGACATTGGCCACCATTTCCTCTTTACAGAGCCTTCCTTTCCTGAACACGGTCACATTTCGTTTTTAACTAGCAGGCGTATGTGCTTAGTCAAGTGCTTAAGTGGTGGGTGCTTTGTCTGATGGGAGTCAGTCTCGGGGAGACACTGACTGCCCCAAGAACATGTCCTTGCAAGCAGTTACCTTCCCCACAGCCAGGTTTCCATTTCTCTGACTTCCACGGAGTGTAGCTGCTCTTCTGCCCCAGCTGCGCAGAAAGACGTCAGTGGCTCGCCTTTTCTCTCTGCTCCTTTTTTTTTTTTCCTCTGCTCCTTTTAAGGAAGACTTCACTAGACACCATACCTGACCTCCACCTCTCTGAAGCCCCAGCAGTACCAGCAGTTTGGGGACATTAAAAGGGGAAAAGAAGAGAAGCAGGAAAGCTGCTGCTGAGAAGGAAGAATGGAGAGAAGCGAGAGACCCTGTCTTTAAAAACAGCCCCTCTGCCCCCGTGTTTGCCCCTTGTCTGAGCCTGCTCTCATCTACTGAAATGTTCTTTCACCGGTATCTGGCCCACAGCGAGTGCTCCTTAATGTCCTTTGGATGCCATGCCAAACGCTCTCTCTCCAGGGAAGCTTTTCTTGATGGAATTCTCAGTGCCACGGAGGTATAGATTTTTAAAAATACACACTAATAATAAGTATAGCAAGAAACACAATGATGACCATGGTATTTGGCTTAATTAGGTGACAACCTCAATCCAGGAACTGGATCCCTGACTTCCTTACAGAGACCCCTGGTCCCCAGGAGCATTCTTCCCCAGGGTAAATGTGAAGGGATCAGACTTGATGGTCCAGGTCTTTCCATCTCTGAACTTGTCTCCCAGAGTCCTTGGGTCCTGTTGACTCCCGCCATGGCCCCACAGGAACCCACAGAAGGTTTGACCAGGAAGCCCATCAAGGAAGCCAGAGGCAGCCCTCTAACCTGTTCCTGGCAGGCAGAGTACAAAAAGAGTGAGCAGTCTCCTCTCTCTCTCTCTCTCTCTCTCTCTCTCTCTCTCTCTCTCTCTCTCTCTATCCACAGACTCACAGGGCCAGTTTGCTTTGACCTGGGCTCAGCACCCCATCCTGTCCTTTCCACTGCTCTGAGACAGAATGGGGAGATACCGTTTGTTTTGTTCCTTGGCACTTTTTCTAGGGAATCTGCTGGAAACAGCTTGGCTTAACCTTCATGCTGAGCCTGGTTTCCTTTGTTTGGAACTTGGAAGTTGCCAGCCCAGCAGCCCTGGACCCAAAGTAGGAAGGAGTTCAGGGTTTTGGTGTCTTGGCTGTAGACTGGCAGAGGAGTTGTAAAGAGCTATGGAACACTATAGGAAAGCTTGGTAATATTTCCTCTAAAGGCCTGTGCTTAGCTGTCCCAGACCCCAGGGCTCTCTATCTGGCTCTCTCCATGGCTGACCTGAAGGCCTTGATGCTAAAGGAAGGGACATAGTTATTGATGAGTTTCTTCAGTTGCTACAATGTGTGATGATGGGCATATGGAAGTTCAGCAGCAAGTTTTAAGGAACCTCTTCATCATGCCTCTTCGTGAGTATTTGGTGACATGTGTTTCAGTAGATGATCATCAGCCTATCCTTCTGTAGAGGTCTGTGCTGAAGAGCGTGAACTCTGGGGGCCGATGGCCTAAGTTTGTGTCCTTCTTCACCATGCTTGAGCTGGCTGGCATGAAGCAAGCGATTGGACCTCTCTGTAAGTCGGTGTGCTCCTCTGTCAAATGGGAAAGTTCAGGATACCTGCCTCTTCAGGTTGCTGTAGAGTCTCATTGAGTGTATGTGTGCAAGTGTGCGAGAGATGGGGCCTATAGCAGAGACTGTTGAAAAGGGTTCACTTTGCTTTGTGTTATTTTATATGATTCTGAAACCACGGTTGAATGTCCCACTCAAGATAAGTCTTGGGCTCTGCTGAGAGTTCAGACCTTTGATGCCTGTTGAGTTCCCATCTTCCCAGTACCAGATCCATCCTGAGACAATGACGCTGCCAAGCTGAGCTCAGGGAGCGTGCAGTCTGGTAACAGTGAGATGTACAGATCACGGCTCCGTCAGGACCCCTGGACCAACTGACAGCCCGACAACCCGAGAATTTTAGGAGACCAGAGACATGCATGCTCCCCAGATCATGGAAGGCATCTCGTGGAACTTATGGCCCAAGTGAGAAGGATGGAAGCAGGGATTCTGGGAGAAGAAGGCAGAGTTTGGAGACTTGGAAAACAAGTGGGAGAAAAGAATGAGAACAATTGCTTCATATCTGTCTGAGTCCAGATATGTACTTTCCTGGTCGAGGTGATAATTGTTGGTTCCAGGTTTGGTGTGGTTGTCGATTCCAGATGCCTGCAGGCCCCCATGGGGAGACCTCTCCACTTTGCTCAGCTCTTGTCGATTTGGGGGAGGAAGGGGCTTTTCAGGGTGTGGAATTGCAGGTCCCACAGCAGAGGACAGAGCAGGCTGCTCTGCTCCAAGGCCGAGCGAGCACAGGCCTTCCTCTGTGCACGCCCGAGAGCCGGCCAGGCCCTCAGCTCCTTGATGGAGCTGGACAAAGGCCGGCTTGTTCTCCCCTGACATCAGACCTCGCCCTCAGGATGGCTCGGTCCTTCTAGGGCAAGATCTCACACAGTGATAATAGAGTCAGAAGAGAGGAAGCCAGGAAAGACTGTCTGGGGCGTCACCATGCCAACCCGCTTTGCATGCGAGGGCCAGGAAGATGGTGCCGTGTGGGGGTGCAGTACCCCTTCTCTTCGCACCCCAGGATAGTCCTGTGCCACTGGGCTCCATAGCCCCTCAGGGTGGGAGCTGCCGCCCCAAAGACATTAGCCATGTGGTCAGCGATATACAAGACGTTAAAGGATCAGGTTAATTCACCTGGCCCATAATAGCACAATGAATCGATGTTTTCCTTTTTCTTTTAAGTTATCAAATACTGTATGTAACACCTTTATACCAACGGCCTGCAGAATTGTATCGGAAAACATTTAGAGAGCTTACAAAGGACTGGGAGCTGAGAGAAGATCACCTGGTCCTCTTTCTGCCAGCCCCTTTTGTTCCCTGTGAGTCATCTGAGGAGGGAGAGGACTGGGCACTCTGAGGATGGCAAACACAGTCGTCCCAGCCAATGAGGCTGCCTGCCCGAGACCATGAACCTGGAAGCTAGCCAATAGGAGGGCTGGGTGGGCGGTGCTTCTGGCTTCTTTCTGCACTTTCCTTGGTAGGGTGTACAACCAAGAATCAAACGCTATTGCCATCAAGTTTGTGCTGCCCTATGGGACGGGCAGGGATGACCCTGTGGGGTTCCGGGACAGGAATTCTTTACGGGAATGAGAAGTCTAGAGAACCACCACCCCCTTTGGGGACAAACGTCCTAGGAAGCCAGTGGAGGGAGAACTTCTACTTTCAGAGGGTAAGCCTAGGTCCAGGACCGAAAGAGAGTTTGACCCAGTCCAGGGCAGCGGTTCTTAAGCTTGACTCAACTGGTGAAGAGGCCCACTAGACTCCCTGGTTCTGGACGGGGCAAGAGCTGCTATCTCTCTGATATCCTCTTAGGTGGAAATTAGTGCTGGGGGGCCCTCCGACCTCACTTGGAGTAGCAAGAATCTAAAAAACAAAACCAAATAAAACTTTTAATTTGGGGCACAGGAAAATGAATGCACGATAGCAGGGGTGTTACCGGAGCTCTGTTTGCACCGGTTCAGAGCCCGACCCAGTATACAACGGAGTGCAGTCCCACGGAAGTGTGTTTTATTTTTCCTGAGCACGTCCCGCTCTCTTGTTGTGCCTCGGTTTCCTTCTCTGAAAAGGTGGCATTCGTCACAGCCAGTTTTGAGAGTCCATCTGTGGCTTTCGAAAAGCCTACGAGAGAGCTTGGGCTCCGGGAGTCCCTCCCTCCAGGCAAAGGCAGACGGGGTACCTTGCCAAGGCCCAGCCTCTGCAGTGAAGTCCCCGTACGCCTCTGGGGACCAGGGGACTTGACCTGACTTGGTGGAGCTGAGTTCTCAGAGGGTGTGAACTGAGCAGAAGCTCGGCACGTGGTGCTGGAAATAACAATTCGCTGTCTTCCAGCAGAGTTGCGACACAGCTTCCCCTCAGCTCTCTCTGTCATTGAGGCCCGAGAGCTCCACTAGGGGCGAGGTCAAAAGCACTGCTGTTTGTGGCTGCAGACATTGGCCCTGAGGAGGGTGAAGTGTAATTTAAGAGAGCATGTGGCGGGTTGATCAGAGAGCGGGACTGGGCTGAAACAGAAATGTCGAGATAAACTCTGTGAGTTTGTTTGTTCGGGTAAATTGTGGTCCCGGTGGGTCAAACTAAACAGGGAAGTTCCACAGTAACCGTGCCCCCTGCTTTTGTGTACTGTCTACTTCCTGCCAGGGCAACGCCACCAAACCTCACCCTGGCCCTCCGTCTGTGAGTGCCCCTCGGCATTCAGCACATCCTAGTCTGGGACACAATTGTCCCTGCCCTCGCCGTGTACATGTCCAGATCTAAAATGTTATGCTAAGTGAGTGTTCCAACAGAGAAATAGAAACTGATTCCCGATCAGCTCAGGATGGGATATCGGCCTTTTTTCTTTCTTTCTTTCTTTCTTTCTTTCTTTCTTTCTTTCTTTCTTTCTTTCTTTCTTTCTTTCTTTCTTTCTTTCTTTCTAATACACTGTACAAGTAGAGTCAAGTTGATTCACCCACAAGACAGATGTTTCCCTTGATGGAAAACATGATTTAAGAAATTAGCGGAAGAGGCTGGGAGGATGATTACTAAGCCAAATGGCTGAATCTATTTATTTTTCCTTCCTAAATGCCGTGGCTCAGTTTCTGGCAAGCTGGTGAAGACTAATGCCTTTGAAACGGCCTTGAAATGAGTTACGGCATTCAATGAGCGGTGGCTTGTAGAGCAGTGGGTTTGAGTCATTTTTACTACCGAGGGGGAACGTCACGGAGGAAACATTTGGGGCATGGGACTGGATCCTTCTGTGTTGTCCCTCTTTCAAAGTTTTGCTTCTGTACCCAGAGAGCTGGCAGTTTTTTTCATGTGAGACGAGAGTGCCCCTTAGTGGACATAGTCCCAAACTGCAAGGTCCTACACGTGCTGGAAGAAAACTCAGCTTCAGCATGGTGATGACACACGAATACATGTGTAGCTAAAAATACAGCACCAATCTCAGACTCCCTGTTTGTGGGCCCTCTTCAACTCATGGTGAAGATACTCTTTACATTCTGTTTGGAAATCTTAGCATGAACCGATTTCGAAAGATGCTCTTGAAAACATCTTCAAACACCTTTCACAGTTTCCATCAGAATTCATCTTGGGCTAGATGTGGGGGTCTGAGTCTAATCCCCGGCCATAATGTCATACTCCCTCTGACTTCTGAGGACTTTAGCAAAGTTTCTCTCCAATTTCAAAATCTGTGCTTCCCTGAATAACTTGTTTCTTAATTATTTCATTAACCGCAGCAACTGACAGCGCTTGCTTCTGCATGTTGGGTTCTGTAAAGTGCAGGGACAATTGCGTAGCCCAGTTCTACCAGGGCAGATGGCTCTGAGACCAAAGAAGAGTGTTTCCAGTTCATGTTCATCTCACCACCCCCCCCAAAAAAAATAACTCAAGAACTTTTGACTTCCTTAATAGAAATATGGTTGGGCTTGGACTAGAGGAGACACTCAAGATAAAATTAATTAAATTGAATCTAAAACACTTGGCATTTTTCAAATTCAATATTTTATAGAGGCTTTAAAATTTAAACGTCTGCCTTGTTTGGGAGAAGGTTGTGTGTATTTCATCCCTGGTACCTTGAGGGGTTAAGTGTCGGACTGCTGATCTCAGTTCTTCAGCTGTCCTAGCCAACCAACCACTCCTTGTAAATAAGATGAGGCTGTCTGCTCTAGCATGGGCCCAGCTTGGGGGGAGGTGGGTTTTGTGATCATAAAGGTATCTTTTTCAAGTGGTTGGCAAACAGACCTTTATTTTAAACTGGCTAAGTCCTTGAAGGGGATCTGGTGGTTATATGTCAGGCTGCCTCCTGTAAGGTCAACAGTTCGAACCAGTGGCTTCATGGGTGAAAGAGGAGGATTTGTGAATAGTTATCATCTTGGAAATCCACAGGGCAGTTTGACCCCTTCCTGTAGGGTCACTGAGAGTCAAGGTGGATATGACAGCAGAGAGACAGAGAGAGAGAGACAGAGAGAGACAGAGAGAGAGACAGAGACAGAGAGAGATTGATTTTCCTTGAGCCTTAGAATGAGGAAACGGTAAAAGCTTTCCAAGAGACATTCACACCTTAGAATGGAATGTCATAAATGATCTATTGTTCATCTCATTTAAGTCAGTTACTTCTTCTAAAATTATTTTAATGTGGGTTGGTTATGTCAGAAGAATGGCATTTTAAAATGTGATTTAGAAGCAATATGAAAGGCAGAGAATGTCCCGAAACAAAAAGACAGTGAAGAAGAATATCATTGCAGTCATCTGGTATATACCATGGAGCTATTCCTTTCCTAGGAGAGGGTCTCATTGATACTGGAATTGCTGTGCCATGGATGGAACACAGCAGTTTTAACAAATGAAGACATGCTTTGTGCCATAACAGCAAACCCGACTCACTGTCATCAAGTCAGTGGGGACTCAGAGTGACCTTATCGGACAGGGTAGAACTGCCTCTTTCTGTTTCAAGAGTGTATCATATATGTGTGTGTGCATGTATATATATGTTTTTTTAATGGGGGCTTATACAACTCATCATAATCCTTACATCCATCCATTGTGTCAAGCATATTTGTACATTCGGTACCCTCATCATTCTCAAATCATTTACTTTCTACTTAAACCCTTGATATCAGCTCCTCCTTTTCCCCTCCCTCTCTGTTCCCCCTTCCTCCATAAGCCCTTTATACTTTGTAAATTATTATTATTTTGTCATATCTTATCTGTCCACTGTCTCCCTTCACCTACTTTTCTGTTGTCCATCCCCCAGGGAGGGGTTACAGGTAGATCCCTGTAATCGGTTCCCCCTTTCTACTCCACCCTCCTGCAATCACTGTTCTCACCACTGGTCATGATGGGTTCATATGTCCTGGATTCCCTGTGTTTCCAGTTCCTGTCTGTACCAGTGTACATCCTCTGGTCTAGCCATATTTGTAAGGTAAAATTGGGATCATGATAATGGGGGTGGATGGGGGGGGAATCATTAAAAAGCTAGAGGAAAGCTGTATGTTTCATCATTGTTATACTGCACCCTGAATGGCTCATCTCTTTCCTACAACCCTCCTGGAAGGGGGTGTCCAATTGCCTACAGATGGGTCTTGTGTCCACACTCTGCACTCCCCCTCATTCACAGTGTTTTGATTTTTTTTTCTTCTTTGATGCCTGATCCCTGATCCCTTCGACACCTTGTGATCACATAGACTGGTGTACTTCTTCCACACGGTCTTTGTTGCCTCTTAGTTAGATGGCTGCTTGTTTATCTTCTAGCCTTTAAGACCCCAGACACTATACCTTTGGATAGCCATGCGCCATCAGCTTTCTTCACCACAGTTGCTTATGCATCTGCTTTGTCTTCAGTGATCCTGTTGAGAAGGTGAGCATCATGGAATGCCAGTACAATAGAGCAAAGTATTCTTCCTTGAGTGGAGGCCCAATGTGCATCAGCTACCTTAATGCTAAACCTATAAATATATGTACATAGATCTATTTCCCCATCCTCATATATAAATATATTTACATATGTGCATGCCTGTATTTAGACTTCCATTAATGTTGCTTGCATCCTATTTCTTTCCTCGATTTCTTTTTGCTTTCCTCTTGTCTCACTATCATGCTCTGCCTTCCTTTGGGTTTCAGCAATTCCTCTCCATTATGTTGCCCTTGATCAGCCACCACCAGGCCCTCTACATCCCTCCTCACCACCAATTTGGGATCACTTGGTCCCTTGTCCCTGGGTTTGCTAACACCACTTCCTTTCCCCCACCCCCACCCCCTTCCATGCCCAGTTGGAATCTTTGGACCCATTGTTTTCTCCTTCGGATTGTTTATTCAGCCTATCTTATCTCGATAGACCTATAGAAATAATAGCACGCACACACAAAAACAAGACAGAGCAAAACATAGCAACAAAAGAAAACAAAACAACAACAAAAAAAACCAATGACAGAAAAGGAAAGGCTGGGAGGAGGAAAGCCCACTTTCTCCTGCTGAGTGGCTGGTGGCTTCAAACTGCGGACCTCATAGTTAGCCTCCAGTACACCAACAGGGCTCCGTACTTTATGTGCTCATAGGGTATAATCTTCAGAACTATTGTCACAATAAGCGTAAGGGCAGAATGCACTGTGTAATATGGGTTTATTGACTTTGAGTAAGCGCACACCCATATACATAACTATATACACACTCATATATGTAGAAATTTGATTTTTTATGCAAAAAATAGTTCTGATAATATAGCAGAAAAAAACTGTAGTCATGGTTTTCTGTGAGTAGACTACTTGAATGTTGGAGAGAGAAGTAGAAAAGCCATTTTTTTAATCATGAATGCTTTTTTGTGGTAATCTCTTGCATCTATTACCAGTGCAAAATCTATCAAACAGAAAGAGGACACATCCCAGGACATCCTGGTACAATTAAAAATCAGAATAGATGAGGAAGACGCCCTCATGCGATAGACATTTCTAAATGAATAGTGTCATGATTTGGATTGAGCAAGAAGGAAAAACACGACTCTGGCCACACGCCAATAATTTGGAGATTAAGGGAAACGACGGCCATTTATGATTGATATCCGACACTGCGGCTCTGCAGCGACATTCCCACAGGGTGGTGCCTGACGACCGACAGGAACTAGGAGCGGAGCGTCCGCACACAGTCCGGTTGTGGCGAGAGCATGGACTTGGGACCAGAGGGCAGAAGATCAGCCAGTTCACGGCCAGTTCACACGTGGGGTGGACACTTAAACGCTTCCATCTTCTGTTTCCTCACTCGCGTTCAGAAGATGTGAACTGCGCTGAGAAAGCAAAAGAAGGGCATCTGTGTCCAGGGACGAGCACGCAGGGAGCAGACAAGACAGGCAACCACCGTTATCCATCAGGGTGACACGAGGGGCAGCCAAGGGGACCCACAAGAACAAGCAGCAGTATGTATGCCCGGCAGGCGCTGATAGCGATCTCACAGAAATGGCAGGTTGCATGGAAGTGGGAGATGTCACTGCTGGAGCCTCTTCTGAATTCACTCTTGGGCCCCTCAGGGTCAGCTCCAATACTTACTGGGGAAGAGGTGAACTAGTGTCTGGCATTGCCCATGACAGAGCTCTCACTGCTGGTCTACCTGGCCTGAAGTGAGTTCCAGCCCCCTTGTTTCAGTACTCCTCGGGGTGGGGGGGGGTCTCGCTGTGCAAGCCTTTTGACTCATGAAACTTCCACAAGACACGATCCAGCACTGCTGGGTGCGGCGATGTCACTCGCCTGGCTGAGCGCCCAGTCCAGGGCTTCTTTCGGGGACAGTAAGTCAGTGACTGTCTCGCGCTGGGGTCAGGGACAGGCAGGCAATCACCGGACGTGCTCTGCTTGTGCCCAGAATCTCATCCGTGCAGCCTGAAGCCTTCTCTCGGCTTCCGTTCTCTTTCCATTAGCTTCTAAGCAAAACATCAGATCCCTACGCACTGCTCCCTGTGCCCTCAACCAGATGCACCCGTGTTAAACCAGAGGTGGAAGTGGGGAAGCATTGCTCTCCCTCCTTTGCCCCCCCCCCGCCCCCCTCAGTCTTCCCTTCCTCCCTCTCCCTTCCTGGGCTCCTTTTCTTGTTCTAAGTTCCTGCATCAGGTTTCAGATGGGAGGTCTGTATATACAAGTTTCGTGGTTTTCCTTCATTCATTTTTTTAAAAATCATTTTATTGGGGACTCACACAGCTTTTATCGCAATACATACATGTACCCAGTGTGTCAAGCACATTGGTACCTTTGTGACTGTCATTCACTCATTCTTGTCTTGAGTCAGCAAATGCAGACTCTGCCCACATTTTGTGCCAAGCCCTGGGCAGCCTGTTGTGTGTTCAGACAAAAGCACCCTATTTATCGGACCATAAGACACACCTTCCCCCGCCCCAAAGTGGGGGAAAGCAAGGGTGCATTTTATGATCCGAAGGTGTGGTGCCCCAGAACATTTGTTTAGGTTCCCATGCGCCCGCTGACTGTCTGCTGCTGTTTGCATGCCGTGGATTGCTCTGGAGTCTCCATGTCAGTCAGGTCACATGATTGGCACAGCACAGGCCTCCCCTCATTTGTTCATGAAAGTGATGATGGTTCTTAACACCACTGTTGAGTTTGGGCTGTTAACTATCACCGCATTTTGCCTAATTTTAATAAATACTTTAGTATACCGGCACTATTTGGCTCACAATATTTTTTCTTGTTTTCCTGCTCTGAAAACTGGTGCATCTTATGGTCAGGTGCGTCTCATGCGCTAAAAAATACAGCAAACCCCAGTTCCTGCCCTGGAGGGCTCCCCCTCTCAGGAGAGTAGGCCACAGCTAAGAAGGGGGGGCTGCTTGAAATGGGGGGTGGAGAGTGGGAAGAGAGACTCCTAGGCTGTGGCCAGAAGTATGGAGGCCTGGAATTCCCCCCGCCTGCCTGGGACAGGCCATCCAGCCCATGATGGATGCAGGTAAGCCTGGCAGGAAATTGCTTTCAGAGCAGGTTTAAAAACGACATAAGAGAACTGGCCCTTCCACTCTATCATAGCCAGCAGACCAGGAGCTGCCAACAAATCTTAAAAACGGAACCAGTGACTGTTCTTGCGCCAAAGATCCCTCAGGAGCGCTCCCCAGCCCTTCAATGGGTGTGATCTCAGAAGACCTGAGGGTAACAGGCCACGGATCCTTCTCTGCACAGAGTTCCTGGGCTTCATCAGTCATCATCCAAACTCTAACCAGAGTCTTCCTTTGTCATTCATGCCCCCTCACCTGGGTGTCCAATGTCACTGTCATCAAGGGGACGCCAGTTCATAGTAATGCTATAGGACAGGGAAGAACTTCCCCTGTGGACTTCAGAAACTGTAACTCTTTATGGAAGTAGAAAACCCCAGCATTCCCCCATGGAAGATGGATGATTTAGAACCACTGACTTTGCAATAAGCAGCCCAACACGTGCCCATTGTCCCAGTAAGCCTCCTAGAGCCCAGACGTGCCTTCTTTAATTTTGCACCACAAACTCTTTGCCTTGACCCAGATAGCAGTCCCCATGAAGGCATTTCCCATTCTACAGTTTTCTTGCCACCTGCCTTTCTGGCCTCACTCGATTGCTCTAAGTCCTGCGGGCACAGTGCTGGGCTCTCTAGGCTTTGGGCTGCCAACTTCTGGGGGAGGTTCTCTGCTTCACAGCCTTGGAAACCCAGAGGGGCAGTCTGGCCTGGCCTGTCAGGTCACTCTGGGTTGGAACCAAGTCCATGTCCATGCCTTTGACTTTGGATTTTGTCGAGATTGCTCTTCCGGACTGCAGGAAGCAGGCTTTGCTTAACTCCAGCCTTTCCAGGGACAAATATCCATGGGGCTCTCCTTTGGCTGTTCCCAGTCTTACCCTACTTCATTAAGGATTGAACTCGGGACTGAAGAAGGAGCAGTGATTGGCCCTGAACCTCCGGGAGCTCCAGCAGATGTGTGTGCAATATTCTGTTGCAAACGAACGTAGATGCATAAGATAAAAGGTATTACAGTGCTACCAAGGAAAATAAAAGTTCTAGCATGGGGGACACAGTGGCAAATGAAAAAGGGAGGGTGTACCCAGAGCATTAGGTATGGGTGAGGGTGAGGTACGTGGAATGTGAGGTGAAATGGGGGAGAATGGGCAGAGGCCGTAGAGTTTTGCCAACTGAGCAGAATGTGTGCTTTTTTTTTGGTAATTTGTAAAAACTTTGAAAATGCACCTTGCTTATAAGGTGCTACCTTTCCTGGGCAGTTTAAGTAGCTTCTCACACACAGCCTTGGGGTCTGCATTAGCAGGGTTAGTTAGTCAC